>JAMKPZ010003301.1:0-23451 GCA_024699675.1 Amphibolis antarctica
GCCCAAGAGTAGACAACCCAACGTTGACGTCGAGAAGGACGCGACGGCCGACGGTGGCAGTGAAGTGGATGCCAGAGCCGACGACTTCATCAACAGGTTTAGGAGGCAGCTGCGTCTGCAGAGGCTCAACTCCATTCTCAGAAGCAAAGAAATGCTCAACCGTGGAAGATGAAAAAATTCTTGACTGATCATGTTGCCAGTTGCTTGTTCCCCAAGAAGTGTTGTTTTCTGGTAGATCTTATAATACAGTGCAGTGGAGTAGAAGATCTTCTTCATCTTGTACTACAGTGCAGTGGAGTAGAAGATCTTCTTCATCTTGTACTACAGTGCAGTGGAGTAGAAGATCTTCTTCATCTTGTACTACAGTGCAGTGAAGGTTTCAGGCATCTTTTGTTACAATCGAGGGGTGGTAGATCTTCATTTTGTTGTTGTTGTTGGTATATTAGCGGTGTGATTTTAATTGATGGTTGTATATTTCACTGCTTTTACTGTTTCTTTGGATATTGATAGTGTCTTTTTTATAATGATATTGTTTTTATGCAGCCTAAAGGTACTTTGGAATTTAGACAAAATTATGAGTACCGGACTTCTGTCAATTAAATTACTGCGATCAGTTAATATTGATAATACTTTACCATGTATTATTTAGATCCAAAATCTTCTTGTTTTGGCATATCTTACAAGAAAAATGAGTACCACCCCGCCATCTACAACAAATCTTGGTAGCTGAGTAGACAAAGCTATACTATCAGTGTTCAAATTCTGACTTTACATCTTCCTTCTGGTTTGAGAAAAACAAAAATTGTACCACCTACCATTGGTTATTACCTTCGCTATTTTAATCACTTTTCAAAAAACAAAAATTATTCGCTATTTCTTGCTGCAGATGTACACCATAGCGGCTTGCCTTCTTCACTGTGTTTGTTTGCCTTCTGGGTGTCGGAGGTCAAGTACACAACCTTGTTAGCCTTTACCATGAGAGAGAATGCATGCCACTCACCCCCACCAGATGCTGTCCAGATCAACTACATCATGTTCCTATACATATACAGATATATACATACGCAACTCGTCTCATAAATCACAAATAGACAGACCGTTTCCTATGGCATTAATATTATGTTAAGGCTAACCCTCGAACCAGTAACAAAAATATATAGGTAATTTAATAAGTAAAAAAAATACATATCTTGTAGACTAGTATATCCCGAGCAAGCAGCAGGCAACAATTTACTTTTACGCCTAAACCACAGGAAAATATAAAAGGATTTGTTTCCTTTGAGATGGAAAATACCTATGTATTTTAGGAAACATTGATTTATATATTGCATATAACTAATAATTAAAAGTACTATTTTTCGATAATGAAAGATTCAACTAATAATTGTCCAGATTCCCAAAGAATCCTAGAAAAGCCTCCAAACATACTGGTGAGTCGGCCATTTTTGTGCATGCAAAAACAGAAGCCTACGTCTTCATGGACAAGATGGTAGAAGCTGTAACAATAGCTTCCTTCTCCAAGGACAAAATTTCTGCATCTCTGCATGATAAATGCCAATAAAATTATCAGCTGTCTTCAGAAAGGCACTGAGAAAGGATGACAGATTTTTTATGCACCATTTCCTATTAAAAACATTTTGGCTTGGGCTTTCAGAATCGTCCGAACACGTTCATTAGCATATCCACAACATCAAGATTATCTTATTGTTATACAGCAATAATAACAGAATAAAGGGAAAATTGACCATCAATGACAACTACAAAGAAACCTCAGAACATTCTCCCCACATAATCCAGAAATATTTTCAAGGCAATATTTTAAGTAATTACGCATGGGACAAACGCCTATGTCAAAGAATGTCAACAGAAAAACAACACACTATGCACCAGTAATCTCCAACCCTCATCCCTCCTACATACTTGCCTTTCATTTCCCTCCATACAACACCTGTAAGAACCTTACTTGTAGATGCCTAAATTGAAAGAATTCACCAACTAGAGTCCAAAAGAAATGCAGTGACCAATATAAAGAAGGAAGCTTTTTTTTGAAAGAAAATATAAATAGGAGTTGATATCACAAAACCAACCTATAATACATCAAGCGTAGAGGAATACAATTGTTGAAAAAAAGATACACATCACACTTACTCATCAATTTTCCTGAGATTTTGGAAAGAAGTTACAATGCCGTTGCATATCTCCAAAAGGGATCCATGTTCCATATTGGAAACATTTTCAAAGTCGTCATGCAAGTAGAGGTATGCCTAAGAAAGCAAATCACGTTAAGAAAATAAAATATAATTATTTAATTTTTATTTAAAAATAATTAAAACATTATAGAAACAAAACAAACAAGATCAAACAGCTTCTAGTTCACCAAATCAAGCGATAGCAAATTCTAAACAAATTCAAATAATCCCTACTGCATCAGACGCAACAAAATTGCACCTATCTTCCTAAGTTGCATATAAAGATTAATAAGTTGTGCATACAAAAAATGATCACCTGGAAAGCATGTGCGAGAAGTAGTTTAGCAATTTCTGCACTAATTCTTCGATTGATAGTTTTCATGTTAGTATAAACAGACAAATACTTTAAAACACCCACAAATGTTGCTCTATCATTAGGCTTGCTTGAATTTCGGGTGCGAACAGAAGGCTGCAAACAAAGAACAGCTTTTGTTAGAAATATAATAAGCAACAATCAAATTATCATTGAGCAAGTGCTCATTTGGAAACTATCAATTGTGTATAAAAATGTTATCATAATTATCAAGTTCAAAATTTGTAATATAACAGTAACCAAAAGTTTTTGAAAAATGACAATAACGTCAATGAGTACTATACATCACTCCGTTATGAAGCTTTTGTTAGAAAAAATATAAAGCAACAGCATAAATCACTATCAACCAAATGCTCATTTGGAAGCTATTCTTTGTGTATGAAAATGTTACCTTCCTAATCAACACTTCTACTATAACATTAATGTCAATATAATCTGTATGTCACTTAAATAGGTTTTCATAAAATAGTTGTTTTTGTATATGACGATGAGTGTCAGATGTTGACATGGACAAGGAATGTGCAAAATGATAATCACATAGACATGATTATATAGCCATAGCTAAGTGCACATTAGGATAATATTGCTTATGTATTGAAATGCTATTTCTCCTCCATGATGATTAAGATTTGTCCTGGAACAATAAAAATATATATTTTCTGTATCTCACATTGATAGTCTTCAGGAAAATGAATGTTGCTTATGATCATGAGTATCATGTCCATGGGCAGGAAATGTGCAAAATGGTGAACCTCGAGACCATAGACACAATGATATACAACTCATAAATGTATGTTGATTGGATGTAAGGATTGCCCAAAAACCTAGCCAAACTCGGTTTTTGCTAAACTAAGCTATGCACAAAAAGGGTCAATTAATCCCACAACGAACAATCAATTAAATCACAATATAGACCAAACAACCCACCTACCCGCCCACACACCTGGGGAACCACTCAAATCAAACAATGCTTCTCCAACTTGCTTCTGACAAAAGGCTGCTCAGTATTGCCTTGGTCCACTCCCACACCCTCTTCCTAAGTCTAGAAAGCATCCAAGCAACCTACCCTCTTATACCATTCACCACTAGCTTAAGACTTGAGGTTGAAGTCTTTTAATGGGTGCATCTGTTGTGGTTCTCAAGACCAACTGCAGACAAGAAGTCCAAACAATTCAATGCTCTCACCCCAACTCCATCCACATTAGATTTATACAAATTGTCCTTGAGTTATTCAGTAACGGATGCAATAAACATTACAGGTGCTCAATCTAATCCAATCCAGCACCACAAAAACAATTGCATCATTTAAATAATGCAAATATGACATACAACTAACAACCCTTCAACTTTGAGGCAAGAAGCCGCAAATAAGGTAGCTAGCGTCAACCTTATTGCACATCTAACCAATCACTTCTGCCACTTCCGTAAAATGAAATAGAGACAAGGAATCTCCCTACCACAAACCTCTATTGCATCCAAAATACTTTTGTGGGGTAATCATTGATCACAACAGAAAAAGACGTTAACATGGTAATCTGTCACTATATTCCTAAACCCACAACCTGTTCCAAGTACTAGGAGACAATGATAGGTCAGTCATTTTCATATTAAGATTCACACAAGGTCAAATTTTTAAAAAAAATCATCTAATATCAATACATTCATGTGCCACTAAAAAATCAAGAATTTGCTACCATCCACAGAAGTTGGTGGATAATCTCCAATTATCCCTAGCAAAAGTGGCTTTTAATCTCTCCACAAGCCACTCTGCCATTATCTTGATCATACCATTGAGTAAAGTCATTCAATGGAAATCACCAATGTCCAGAGGTTCCTATGTACATGGAATCCTTCTCTTAAGCAATAATCTTTCTTTTCACTCTAACATTGTCATTCAACAGGAAGCAAAATATTTTGTAATGGGTTGAATATAGAAACAATGGACTACTTCTGGATAGATTGCAGGAAGTACATGTAGTTTATCTCTGTCTAACCTTTTCTTTTGATTTCGCCATATGTACATGACAAGTTGGCCTCACAACATATCAACCCAAGCATTCGTAAAAAAGATAATGGAAAATTTCCGGGATAAAACTGATAAATATTGATGTCATTTACCTCTTGTTTGTAAAAAAATGACAAAAGAAAGCTCTTGAAATTTCAAATTCCCAAAAAAGAATGCAGACAGAAAAAAACCACAACATTACCTTAGAAAAATACTTCCAAAAGTACTGCAAAATTACCTCCAACTTCCATTTAGGTTCAGAAAACACCTGCAGTCAATTATACAATAATTAATATTGACATTGATATGTTAAAAGCAACATGACCAATGTTTCATCTTTCAAACAGGTACAATGAAGATAAAATATTTTTCTAACAATAAATTCAGAATCAATGAGGTTAAACACATTCAATGAACGTATCAGATTATGCTATTGGGTCAAAGAAAAGTAACAGCATGCAAAAAGAAAGCACCTCATGATAATCGAAAATATATAAGTAGAAAACCAAGTGCCCAGAGATTAGAGACAGAAGTACTTGGTTTGTAAAACATTTGAAAACTAATGCAGTGCCCATTTAGGACCTATAAAGACTATAATTTAAATTAAGTCCAAAGAGATGATAAAGAATACGTCAAAATACAAATGTAGCACTCATTGTATGTGATTCAAAGTTCTAAGTTTGAGGAACAGTTTATAAAAATCTGAGTACAATGTATGGTGGACATCTATATTATTATATCAAAAACAATTGGTACGTATGTATGTGCATACAAACGTACATGTGTGTGTGTGTATCAAACAATGTTATAATTCATAGAGAACCACAGATGTACTTGTGGTTTGTAAAGAAATGATTTTGATATCTATGTACTTAATTTATTCCCTCTTATTTCTTTCTAACAACATGATTAATGACTAGTAGAAGTGATATTCTTGGGGCAAGAAAACAAAAAGAATGTTAGTAGGAAAAATAATTGTCAATATGAATCACAGTAGATAGATAACAACAGAACCCTTATATAATCAGAACGACATAAAAAAGAATATTATTTTAAAAGATAAATTTTGTGAACCATAAAATCACAGTAAACAAAGAAGGAAAGTGGACTTTTACTTGCAGAAATGGAGAAATAAGATCTTTCTCATATGTTAGTTCATCCAAAATAACCTCCAAAGCATGTGGCCTAAACAAAATCAAAGAGGATATATTTCATTCTTAAAGAACAAGAAAAGATAAATTATGTAAATTAAAAAATGTAATCAAATAGACAAAGAAACACCTAACTCCATCTGCTCTGGTAGTGTATCCCAGACTATCTGCTTCTTTCTTGATCGAATCAAGTTCCATGACCTAAAATTATAAAAAAATTTAACTATATTCTAAGACATTTCAGCTGAAATTGTGATATTTCCTGTTTTACAAGGTTAAGAAGGCCAGCTAGTTACCAATATCAAAAGCTTCTGAACAGAAATGTGCATCTTTTGCTGTACTTCGCTTTGTGAAATTGCAAGTGAATAATTGAAATTCTCAGAGCTTTCTGGGTCATGTGTGCCAATTACTGTGTGAAAATGAAATCTTTTGTATATAATTGACAAACAATCTTTTATGAATCCTTTGAAGACCACTCGGCGAGAACTCTATAAAGACATGTTAGGTACTTCAGAATATTAATCTGTGAGAACTCTATAAAAACATTTTAGGTATTTCAGCTAAAAGAGGTGTAAATGACCAAAAACTTCACTGAAAGCCTTCAAAGAAAGAGAGAATGCTAGACAATCATGCAAAAATAAATGCACTTTTTGTGTTGTACACAACTTTGAGCAAAGAGGAAAAGATGGTTTCAGTACAGATATGCACATTTATCTGCTGTACTTTTTTGTGCAATTGCAAGTGCAGCATTTGAAATTTTAATGCCTTTTGGGCTATTCATGCCAATTCCTGTAGGACATAACATCCATTTATGTAATTAACAATCAATCACTTAGGATGCCTTTGAAGAATAATCTGCAAGAACTCTGTAAAAACATCCCAGGTACTTCAATTAACATACAGAAAAGACTAAAAACAGTCAAATTCTTCCTAGATACCCAAAAAAGTATCAAATTCTTCCTAGATACTGAGTAAATTATGACCTGAATACATATTCCAGCTCATGGCAAATAAATAGAGGCTGTAGAACAATACACTTATAATCTAGCATGACAATGATGTTGTCCTAGATGTAATTAAACAAGATTTGCGGGTTTTGTAAATCAGTAAAATATGACTTGTGTAATACATTATCAACAGACAATGTTGCAAAAGAAAAGATGTACCACAAGCACATTGAGCAGGGATTCCCTCACAAGTAACCAATTCAAGGTTTCTGTGTGCAGCACAATAGAATTATTCGTAAGTGTTTCTTTCTCATAAAGAAAGAAAATAAACAATAACACACTGGAGTCCATGCAGAATGCTCTGCCATATGATTGACATCATTTGGTTACCTTTGTATCCAGTATAACGAGGTAAAAAATCTGCCTCAAGAACATTGACAAGATACGAAAACAGCAACATATCCTTCAAGAGCTGAAAATTTTGAAATGACAAATATACCAGAAGTTCATAAAACAAAAGGTAAGCAAAAGAAAATAAAACATGTCAACAGAAATGCTTTACATAATACTAGTGTACTTTGTTTAAGAATGTAAACATCACAAAATCATTGTCCAATGTGGAAGAAATTTCTAATGAAATCAAAATCATCAAAAGGAATAGAACCAAAGGCATATTAGTATAAAGAGTACCATTTTAAACTCTATGATGCTAAGGTATGGATATGGGTACAAGTACTAAAATGTTTCGAATATCAATATTATATCAAGGATCAATTATCTAGAAAAAGGAAATATATCAAGGATCAAGGTTTGTATTGATGGAAATGCAATACTTTCGAGAAAACAATCATTAAATTTCAACTTGAAAGTTAAGGATAAGATATAACAAGCTATGACAAGCATATAAAACCACCTACATAATTTTTTTTAGGCAATTATCATGTATAAAATATCAATTAGATAGAGATATAGTAGTCACATGCATGAGAAAAATCTTAAACCATTTAAAAATAATTAAAAAAACTCATAATGATAAATGATTTTAAAAACAATGGAATTATATATATATATCAATTCCATCTAAAAATAATTTTTTCCTTTTCTATAATTTTATTAATTAAAATTTTAATCAACTACAAAATTTTAATTATTAATTTTTATCCTTATAATGTAATTAATGCATTTAAAAAATTCCTGCATGAATTAATTTAAAAAACAGAAAATAAAATTTATGAGAACTAAGAATATAGATGAACTATGTTATTCATTGACAAACACAAATTTTAAAAAATTTTAAAAATAACAAATTTTATATATTAATAATTCTACTATTTTTAAAATATAATTTTTATGAAATAATTTTTATTTTTTTTCCTTTTTTCACTTTTTAAAATATTTTTCTTTTTCTTTTTTTCCTTTTTCCTCACATTCTGTAGAAGTCCTACGCCCTTCTTGCTCAAGTTGTCAAACTCAAGCTTTTACCTGAAAACCCTAATTGCTTCAACTCCTTTAGGCGACAACGTGAGCTTTCAACGAAGTTTTCCACAAAAAGCAAAGACTTCAACACTCACAAAGAAGCCTTTAGGGAAAGCTTCAGACACCCTCAGCAACATTCAACACAGCAAAACCTTAACAACCTAGCAAATGAACCCAATGAAAGGATCAATCAATCCTTTCATCGAATCAACCAATCCAACCTCCCCAAACTTAAAAAATAAACTGGATTAAAAAATCTATCGATCCACCAACAAAGTACAATGATGAATTGTTTGAACTGTCATATTTTCGAAAATACAGGAAATATCATTATCGTTATCAATGGAAAACCAAAACAAATCACAAAAATTTCGACAATACATCTTAATTTTTAAATCAATGCTGATATAGGTATAGATATGGATACTTCAAATTTTCAAATTAAAAGACACAAGAATTTAAGGACTACTTCTAATGACATCAATACACCACACATACAAATACAACTAATTTTTTATGTATATATATTAATTATAAGGTTCTCAGGCAATAAGCTTGGGCACCTTGGTGCTTGAGCACTAAAGGCGCTTAAGTAGCACCTAAATGAAAATTAAAAATTAAAACATTTATATTTTTGATATTCTTACTACTTATATTATGTCTTTATATATTCATTTTTAACTCAAGTGACAACTAATCATCAAAATAAACACACACTAACAATATAAAATCTTAAGGCAAGTTAATAAAATTTAACCTTAAATAAGTCTTAACTTTAAAAATTGAAGAAAAGATAATATTGTCTTATACACTTGTCTTAATTAAAAAAAATTAAAATCAGAAATTAAATTAATAAACATATTAAAATGATCACAAACAGACTACATAACAAAAGCAGAGCATTTAACCAAACCTAAAACATAAATTGATTGAACAAAATCTTAAATAAGAAAAAAATGATGTAAAAACTAAAATAGATCTATCAACATATGAACATAAAAAACAATAAAACAAACTCTGTCTAACCAAATAACCATTTATTAAACTAGATAGCTAGGCCATGTGCACACTAAGCCATCAAAAACCGCCTCCTAAGCACCCACCTTAATTACTTCAAATACTACATGCATCAAATGTCAATAGAAAAGCACATACATGATTCATCAAAAATACTAATTAGATATGTAATTGTAAATCATAACAATAAAGCATTGATATAAGTCACTAAATATGCAAAGATGACTCCAAGTCATAATTTATATGAGGAAATATGATATGTGTCACACAGTGCTGTAAACAATGGAAAACATACATGATATGGATTGTGTGATGATAGTTGTTAAGTATTATGTGGCTTTATGTCTTATAGGTGGGTAAATGGATATCCAGTTAAATGAATCCATTACCAACCCTATATATTGCACCAAATCTCTCCTCAGTAGAGTTAATGAAAATCTATTTCTCTTTTGTACATGGCATTAGAAGCAGAGGTGCCTTAATCCTTCCCTCCCCCATTCACACACTTCTGTCCACATTTGTTGCTTCATCACCTTCCCTCAATGGCTCTCTATTCATTGTAAGCTCTATCAACATCCTAAACATTTTTCATGCTTTAGATTAAGGAGATTTTCGACACCACTCTCTTCTTTACCTCAATCATCGTTGGGTTCAACATTCATCTCCTATCTTACCAATGTTTGCCAACTTTTCCTAACCCAACGAGGGCTCTACAACCCTCAATTAGGGTCATCACATCTCTATAGCACATCCTAGGGCTACTCTGCAAATGCTACAGTTGTACATCTCTATAGCCCATCCTTGCCGAAACCTAAGTCAATTCCATATACCATAGTTGCAGCTACTTCCACCTACCTATCTAGATTGCATCACCCATTCCACAAAGTCCACCATTCCTGCACTCTTTTGCAACTGGCCTCAAGTAATGTTTAAAGATTTCATCCACCAAAACGAGTACAACATGTGTTTGCAAGTTCCATCTTAATCAACACTTTATCTACTTTGTTTTCAATCTAAATATTACTTATAGACTATAAGGAGTCTGCATCTGACATTTAATAGGTACCAAAAAGATATTAAATGAGACTCTTGCCAACATAAATCTTTCAAACCTTCATTGTAGTACCAATATTTGACCAAACCACCTCCAAACATTAAAGACAACTATGATAATTGGATTGCTGACGACTGTCATGGTTCCATAACTTGAAAACAGTATAGAACTCGATGTGGCCCATGGACTTATGATGTTACATCTTGTTAGGAAGATTTGAGATGACCTCTATCAAATGTATGGCCATGAGAGGAATATCACCCATGTGTATGAGATTTAAGGGGGGTTTTCTTCTTCTTTTTTGATTTAGGGGGGGTTTGTGTGGTGGGAAATGGTAGGAAAGGTTATTTCCAACCAATTCCAATGTTTATGCAAGATTCCCAATGGGAATTTTAATTCCCATGGTTCAGCATATAAAAGGCACAATGGCAAAACATTTCCCACCCCCATGGTTCAAAATCCACTTTAAACACTACCTTGCCCACTAGGGCTTCCTCCTTTGTTCTCCATGTCTATGACTCAAAATCGCCGATGCATCGCCTCCTTTGGCTCGACCCTTCCACTTGTCGTGTGCATCATCCTTCCAACCAACCCATTGACAAAGGCACCCAGTTCCTAACCTATCTGTCCAACCCCTTCCACCCTTGGCATCGTCATCTGACAAAGTCACCACCTCCTTCCACTGTGGTTGAAATGGTATTCATGTTCGTTGCATTGCAATTGTTATTTTCTGATTTTATTATCTTGCAACTTGAGTCAAAAGCACAAATAGAGAAAAATATTGAGGCTAGGGTTTATCTTGTAGAATATCTCTGTACAAGTAAAATATTTATCTCTGTAGATTCATTCATATTATTGGTATTGGTATTCATATTCATTCATATTATTATTATTATTCGCGTTCATTTATGTAATTGAATTTTTAAAGTTGGTGTAGCCTATGGGATTTAGATCACAAAGTAGAAGGACAACTGGGAAAAGAGATATGGGTGAAACGAAGTCACCAACTACTTTTAAAGAAAATTAAGAAACCCGAGGATGAAGTAAAGGATTCCTACAAAACAGGACTACAGGATAAGACTGAGTGAAAGAAATTCAGAGATCTGGATAAGTGCTCTAGGTACAAGCGAAGAAAGGGTTAGGCACCCAATTTGCCCAACCTGAAGTCAACCTCCTAATTGTCTAAATAGATTAATTGACAGCTTTCTAATTACATACGCTAGAAGTATGCTTGACTAAAATCCATGGGGTATAAAAGGTAAATACTGGGGAGAAATGCTTAGATAGGGAAATTACTAAGGTTGTTTGCTGAAAATTACACGATCTACTGAGTTTATGCAGATCAATCAAAGTTTTTTTTAGATCAATCGAAGTTTTTTTTAGATCAATCAAAGCTGATGTCAAGTGAAAATGAATGAGTTGCAAAGTAAAAAGTGTGGTGCGGTAAAATGATCTAAAAGTCTCCATGCAGATCCAACTAAAATGCTGATGAATAAACCAAAAAATTTGTGCTACTGAAAACGATCTACAAGTGTTCATGCAGGTCGAACTGAAATGATGATGAATGCTGATAAATGAGCAGAAGACCATTGATGCTGAAGAAAAGGTAAATGATCTGCAGGTGTTCATGCAGATCCTACTAAAATGCTGAGAAATGTTAATGAATAAACTAGAAAATTTATGATGCTAAAAACGATCTACAAGTGTTTATGCAGATCCCATTGAAAATATGCTGACTGACTTTGAGGTAAATATGCTGAAAAATAAAAATGATTTGCAAGTGTCCATGTAAATCCAACTAAAAATGCTTATGACGATTGATGAATTCAAATAATGCTGAAAATTCTCTAGAAATTACAAGAAGACAGCAATCGATTGTAACTTGCAAGAATTCTTCTAAGCCTTACCTGAGCTGCCCAGGGGTGCTTGAACCAGGTGCTTCTACAATGATGCCAGGGGTGCTCTAGTAACTCGAAAGTTGTGGGGTGCTCCTTGATGGCCAGAGTCTCAGTCCCCTTATTCCGTAGTAATAATTCCCTTTTATATCTGCCCACTCTCATATGCAAGCAGTTTTTTTGTTTTATCTTGTACCAATATTTGTCTTTTAGTGTTACCGTACTTGGTTTGTTACAGCAGCAGTACAGTTGTTGCATACATGGCCAACAAATGTTCGTCTTGTTGAGAGAAGGGCTGTTACACCTACTGGATGTCCAGTGGTTGGCACCAGACGCAAGAACTATTACTACTATAATAAGGAGGTGCAGTGATCACTAGATGTCTGGTGGCCAACACCAAACAAAAGTGTTTAGTGCAAAGGAAAGAGAGAGAGAAAGAGGTGCGGCGACCACTAGAAGTGTGGTAGTCGACACCGGACAAAATGACTTAATCATGAAGGAAAAGAAGGCACAACAACCACCAAATGTCTAGTGGTTTGCACCAAACAAAATGACTTAGTTGAAAAGGAAGAGAAAGTGTAACGACGACCATATTTCTAGTGGTCAATGACGTACAATCATTGACATAGCCACCACTGCACATCAGCAACAAGTTGCAAACAAATGGGAAGGCCAAGTGAGGTGTTCCAACTTCTTGTAAGTGAGGTGCCACACCAAAGAAGCAACAATCATTGTAGACAAGGATGAAGGAGAAGAAAAAAAAGGAAGGAGAATAGAAAGAAAAGAAAAAGAAAAATAAAAAAAAAAGAGTTAAGAGGAAAAGGAAGGGAGAAAAGATGAAGGAGAGAGAAAGATCGAGAAAGGATAAAAGGTTGTGGGGGCACATGAGATTAACGAAGGAGAAATAGGGAAAAAAAGAGAAAAAAAAAGGGGGAGAAAGGAGAAAGGGAGAAAAAATACGCATAAAAAATCAAAAAATTGTGGAAGCTCAAAACCAAATATGGGGCGAAAACAAGACAGAAAAGAAATATTTACTACTTAATTATCAATCTACAATTAAATTAATAATCCATATTCAATCTCCAAATTTAAGTAATTTAACCAAAGATTTGACCATAAATAACTTATGTGACCAACCTCACATAATAGGATTATGACACATTATTCTTGCTGTTATTGTAACAGTATACAATATTATACTTGTGAGGAAAATTTCCACGGGAATTAAAATTATTGATGGCATGAAATACTAACCTTCATACTTAAGTTGCAATTTGTTCGAGTCATTGCTCTAATGATATCTTGCAATAGAATTGAAAATTTCTGAGGAAAAAAAGAGATATTTTGCATGAATCATAACAATGAATATGTAAATATTAATATAAATAAGCAGCAGTCAAGAATGAAATGTTTAAATGTTTCCACTTTTTTCTTTATAGTCTTGTTCTTTGGTCATTGGCCTTTCATGCTTTCCATGTCTATATTTTATTTTCATTGTTGCTTACTAGCTTGTTAAGCCATTAACCTTTATCTTATTAATGAATTCCTTCACTTCGGCACACAAAAAGAGATAACAAGCATATTCGAAAAAATATGTACATTCTGCACATCAATATTGTTTCTTAAGCATATTCTTGGATAGCATCCATCCTAATGAGTTTGTACCCCATATCTATGGGGCACTATCACCAGAAATGATGAGTGGTATCTATTTCGTTTATGATAATTTTAATATGGAGGCTTGGTCCAACTTTTGATGATATACCATTCTGTTTTTACATAGTATTGAGTAGCCATGCTCATTTCAATTGGCATTCATAAATGTGTAAACCACGAGGGGAATATAAAAGATGTCACGTGTTGTGGATGTCAGATGACCTTCTTGTCATCAAAATCATTACTGTATTTCATCCATGTTCTAGATTACAAATATACAAGTGTATCAGAGGATTAGTCATAATGTCCAACTGAAATTAGACATCAAATTGCTTTGGATTTTGAATTATTAATTTTTGACTCCCCTTGTAAACTTGGTCAAAGTTTGATTGCACAGTACAACAGTTTACAATTCAAAACGAATGCAGGATCGAAGGCACCTTCTTTCAGAATAGCACATCCACAATTGCAAAGAAACTAAGATCCACAAACATCAATTTCTACGAAGGCATTATATATCATAGAATATTTATTTTTGAAATACTAGATGATTATTAAAGAAGTGTGTTAAACTCCACATTTCATGAGATGATTATCAAGGTAATGCTATTCACCATTCTTGACCTTTATGTATTCCAGTGAACTTCTAGGTGCCCAATGACCAGAGCAAGATTTGGCAGAAACAATTCAACAGAAATCAACTTGCAAGTTGCAGTAAGATTCAAGAACCAAACAGGTACATCACTCACAAGGGGTTCAAACAAGCATTGGGAACTCTGTGATGTTCTTTCACCCCCAGCCAGAGCATTCTCGATACTGCCCAAAAAGGGACACCAAGCCTGCACATAAAACTTTAGATCATCAACGCAAAACATTTGTAAGGTTAAATCCTTTCCTTTTGGCAACTTCTATTATTTACTTATTAATGGAGCTGGTGTTAACGTGTGGCAGAATAAAAGTGGATTTCTAATTTTAATGGAACCTGTTCTTGTTATAGTACAGTGAATCATCAAACCTACTTTATAGTGTCATTGGTACATTTGACATCTGGTAAAGAAAGTGAAACATCACAAGTTATCCTACTTTCACTTTAGACTATGTGAGTCAGGAACAAAATAACTTCATTCAATCATAGCGTAAATAGATGTTGAGATTTTAATCTAAAAATAAGAATTTCCAACTACCAAGAGGTAGTTTTTTTTTTTGTTTGAAGAATGATAGATACCATTGAACTTTCAAAAAGAGGAACGACACCAAACCTCTTTGACCACAACAACTCCCCCTTCCCCACCCTCCGACCAGTAAACCCTAGGGTATCGCTGCAACAAAACATGAAGAAAAACATATAACCAAGGACAACAAAAAGAAAACTTTTCTGAACAATGCCGTAGGGAAATTCTCATGCACCTTCTCCAAGTCGGTGAGGAGCTTGTAGCAAGCCATCACAACTTCCAACGACCCCTCCTCTTTCCGGAACATCGTGAAGACGGCGCCGCAAATCCTCTTGGTAGGAGCGGCAGAGGACTCCGACATCAGGGAGGTCGCCCGAACCGCCTCAATGAACGAAAGACCTAGACAAGGCGGGAAGAAAAGCAAAACAAAACAAAACAAAAAAAGAAAAATCTGAGCTCAAGGGAGAGACAGAGAAACGGGGACCGGGGTGGATGAGGAGAGACAGAGAGGATGATGGAAAGGTACAATCGTCGTGGACGTCGCGGGCATCTCTGACACCGGAGGAATCGAGGATGGCCATGGTGTTCTCCTCCACGCCATGCTTGGTAGCCCTAAGCTTCTCCATCGGCGAGCGGGCATGGATGGTTCTGGTTCCGCTTCTGCTGCTTCCTGCGCTCTTCCCCGCCAAAAGCCTTCGTCGGATTTGTACTAGGCGGTCTTTTGGACTAATTACTAATAATCGGACCACACGAGGTTAGTTTGCAATTTTGCATTTGCAATGGATAAATTCGTAATTCTCGTTAGAAGAAAAATGCATTAAGTCTTATTTATACCTTCAGAATCTATAATTGTCTCGAAATATATGATATACGTACATTATTGAACTTTTTAAGTGACGATCAAAATGATCTTACGAGAATTGATTTTTTTTTTTTTACCGTAAACTAGATAAACAATTCTACAAAAGTGCTTTGCAATTGATTTACCTAAGAATAAGTTTTCATTTTAAATACATTTTTATTTTTTTATTTATTCTATTTTTGGCACGATATCCCTGTAATATATTATTATAACACAACTAATTGATAATAAGCTAAAAGAAAAGTTGAATGTACAGTGGAAACATCTAGACGACTGAATATTTAAGCTGAATGATGATATTTTAAAAGTGTTAATATGTATCGAAGATTAAAAATTTGTTCGATATCGTGAACAATGAGAAGTAAATAATTAGATATATGAAATTTTGCAAATGAAACTTTAAATATGAAAAATTTGAAAATGTAATTTTTCATTTTTTTTTTCTAAATTGTAGATTTAATTCTTATGTAAATTATGTGATGTAATTTTAAAAAAAAATTGTAAGTTTTTTATCGAAAATAAATTTTATAATTTTTTAATAAATAAAATAATATACTTTTGTTAATCAATTATGTTTAATACTTTAATTCTATAAAAGTTATATAAATTATAGTTAATTTGATTATTTGAGTTTGTTAAATGTTAATGGTAATATAAGGTAACTTAAATGTTACATTTGACTATATATATATAAATCATATCAATATTATATTATTTTTTAATAAAATAAAAAATATTAAAGCAGATGATCAACGATACAACCTTAAATAATCGAGTTGTACATGCTATTGCTTAGAACAAACGTTGTGTTATGTCATGACTTTCACTTTAATTAAAAATTACTTTTAAAATAATTATAACTTAAAAAATTTCTAAGATAGTTTTATCCTATTTTCAAAAAATATGTTTATTTTTTCTCGTTGATATTAAAAAAACGTTTTACTACTTCTAAAGTTAAAAAAATTATTACTAAATAAAACCATAAAAATCAGATTATATGACACGATTTTGGGACTTATGTATTGACATAATTTAATTAGATAGTTTAATGTTGACATTTTGCCATTTTAGATTAGCATGTATCTTTCATTTTATTTTTGTTTATTTTCTTTGCCAAGCCATTATTTGAGAATGAGTTTCATCATTTCAGTGGAAGGATTAGTTGATAACAAGATAAATAAAATTAGAGCTACGTAGTAATTTGTGTAATGAAAACTTATGAATTAGAATTTATGTGATAATAATAAATTTAGAAATGTGTACAAAACTAAAAAAGTGTTAATTTTAACAACTGTAGATTTTATTGGTGCCAAACTTAAGTTATTTTCTAATTTTTTATTTTTTTAAAAAAATCTTCAATCTTCTAAATTATGTAATTTTAATTCTAAAGTACCAAAAAGTATAACTAAAGTATCAATAAAAAGTTAAAAAAAAACTAAACATGAAAAATAACCCAAACACTTTCAACAACTTAACTCTAACTTAAATTTTCTAAATGTTTGAATATATAAAAATCATATGGTGAGCGATGATAAGCGAGAGGGAAGACAATGACGAGTAGTAAAAAAGAAGGATAATGTCATAAACGACAAATGGAAGAGATGTTGATGGTTCGAATGGTTGGTAAGAGGGATGATAACAATGCAAGTATTTGACTAGAAGGATGATGATGACATAATCGATGGATGGAAAAAAAGATGATGGTATAAACAACAAGTGAAAGAGATGTCAATTACATAAGTAACAGGCAAGAAGAATGATAGTACAAGTGGTGAGTGAGAGAGATGACGATGGATGAAAGAGATGATGATAATACAAGCAACAAACGAAAAAAATGTCGACAGTATAAGTAGAAAATAAGAAGAATGACGATCTCGCGAGCAATAAGTAAGAAGAATGATAATGTTATGAGCGGTGGATAGAAGAGTTGATGATGATGTAAGTAACGAGAGGAGAGACGACAATGCAAGCAAAGGGAAGGATGACAATGACAATAGTAGCGAGCAAGAAGGAAGACAATGATACGAGTAGCAGAAAAAAGAAGAAGAGAACAATAGTATAAATAGCGAGAAGAAAGAAAGCAACACCAGTGACAAATAAGAAGATAACAACAACACAAGTAATAGGTGAGAAAAATAATAATAGTACAAGTGACAAGTAAAAATGACAATAATAATGTAAACAAAAAGATGACAGTGTAAGTAAAGAAATGACAATGATGTAAACTATGAGTGAGATGATAATAACCAAACAATGAAAATGTACAAAGGAAAAGAGCGTGGAAATATACAAATGGTCTAACAAATTAAAGATTTTTGCAATTAAGATAAAAAAAACTTTTCAATGATATTTAATCTAAATTATTTAATTAAATACTTATAAAATTAATTTATTATAAGTATCACTAAAAAAATATTTTTCAACCCTAAAAGTAGAACTAAAATAAACAAGATCCTTCTTTAGCTGTTTTAACTTTAATAACAAAGTTATATTTTTATAATTTTAAATTAAAATTGTAAAACGATCACGTGCGATGGCGACATACCAACTGCTCCTTCACCACAAGGCAAGAGAGAGGGGATGCATTTCTGAAACTCGACTCTGCAATTCTGCAAGGCATGGACGAGGGTAGAGGGAAGAAGATGGAGAACGAGAAGCTCAGCTTCATCGATGGATGCCAAACCGTGCGAGTTCAAGATCTGGGCGAGGCAGCTATGGAGGCACCACCTCCTCCTCACTTCGTCCAGAAAGAATCCAACCGTCCCGCCAAAGATCTTCCACACTACGACATCCCCGTCGTCGACCTTAGTTGCCTATTATCTCAACCGGAAGAGGGCGACAAGCTCAGATCCGCCCTCCAAACTTGGGGGATTTTCCAGGTACTCGTGATCGATCGATATACACTTTTGGGTGATCTCCCTGCTCTCTTCGATCTTCTCTCTAGTCAAGCTCGATGCCTATCGATCTATTGATGAACGTAGGCTGTTGGGCATGGAATACCAAGTTCACTTCTGGATGAAGTTCGGAGCATGGGAAAATTGTTCTTCCACCAACCCATGCAAGAGAAGCAGAGGTACATGATGAGTGGTGAGATTGAAGGATATGGCAACGACAGGTTCCAATCCGAAAACCAGATTCTGGATTGGAATGATAGGCTATATTTCAAGGTGCGTCCCAAGCAAGAGAGGAAGATGGAGCTGTGGCCTGAGACTCCCATCGCCTTCAGGTTTCCTTACAGGGCTCTTCTAATAACATGTCTTCTCGATCTTCTGCAAACAATTTATCAATCAATGATATATATGCAATACAACCCTGCGCTTTTTCATGTATATATACATACAACTCCTTCAGGGAGACGGTAAAGGAGTACTCCGAAAGGAATCAAGCAATGGTGGATGTGATTCTTAAGGCGTCGGCAAAGCTGTTGGGCTTGGAGGAGGACTCCTTCGTTGCCCAGATGGGGGGGGAGGACACACGCATCGACATGAGATTCAACTTGTACCCTCGGTGCTCGAGGCCTGACCTTGTGTTCGGGATCAAACCCCACGCAGACGGATCAGTGGTCACCGTCCTTTTGCAAGACCCAGACGTAGATGGCCTTCAGGTCCTCAACCATCAACTTGGGTGGGTCAAGGTCCCAATTGTCGTCAACGCCTTGCTTGTCAATGTAGGGGATCAGCTAGAGGTACATATGTTGATCGTCGGTAATTAATTTCATACCAATACTACATGAATGATATTCACATACCACTACTGTTGCTGCTATATATATAGATAATGAGCAATGGGGAGTATCAAAGTCCAATGCACAGGGTGGTGACCAATTCAGAGGAGGAGAGGATCTCGATTGCTATGTTCCACTCAAGCGGGTTAGGGCAGGAGATAGGGCCTGCAAGTGGTTTGCTGGAAAAAGGGAAGCCGAGGTTGTACAAGAATGTGACTGTAAAGGAGTATTTAGATCTCTTCATGAAGGACTATTACCATGGGGATCGATCCATTCACTGGGCAAAAGTTTGAGTTCAAGTCCGGTCACATCCTACAATTACATGCTTAATTAGTAAACTTGATTTGAATAAGCCATACATTTATATGCTACCATTCTCTGTAATGCCTTATTTAATTTCTTCCGTTTTTCTTATAATTTGGATGTCTAGTTTGGTACCATCGAAATAATTAATGGAATCAGACCACCACCAACATATTTTAATCTTGTTAGAACTCGATCAGATCGATGTATTATGGAAAATAAACCATGAAATTAATAAACCAACCTCCTTATTGGATGGTATGGTAGGCATTGTACACTACAGAAAAATCGATATAGGGACGGCGTTGCGTCAAAGCTACCACACTAGCCGTCGCAAATACCCTCCCCCACCCCAAACCTTCGAAAAAAGTTGTCCCTTTTTTCCTTGCACGAATTAGGGTTTGACGAAAATGTGGACATGCAAATAAAAAATTTAGACAGAAAAAAAAATTAAAAATGGATTGGAAATAAAAAGTATCAACGAAAATAAAAAAATAGAAAGTATTAGTGATTAACAAAAATATGCAAACAAAAATTGTAGTATAATAACAATTACTAATAGTTTTGAATTTTATCATCTAAATTATTATAAATCAATGAATTAAAAAAATAAAAAATAAATTAAAAATTTCTTCCATTTCACAAAGATATAGAAATATCTTTAATTTTTTTCACTAAGAATTTTTAAAATAAGTTCATCAATTTTTGCATTCATCTTCTCCCAATCTTACGTGAAGAATTAGTCATACTTTAGTTCTAACAAATAATGACAAATGATAATTGTATATCTCAACAAATAATATTAGTTCATTATCTTTTGAAAAAAAATTGACAGTAGATTATCTCACTTGTAAAACATGATATTGAAACATTATTAAAAAAACATTAATGAAAATTACTATTCATTACTAAAAAAAATGTAGACAAGCAATGAGTACACAAAAAAGGAAAATGAGTGCACAAAAGAGGGATACGAGTAACCGATGAGGGTGACCGACAACCCTATATTCTTCTCTCAAATCTTGATTTCCTAAACCTTGTGTCTTGTTCTCTTTTAGCCAAAAACTCTTACCTAACTTCATGAAAGTGGTCTCTCTATATCCTTATCTTTAATCCTCTTTACATTTGGTAGAGAGTTACCTCACTTTTTTGTAAATTCTCATGCCATTATTATATTGTATAAATTTTCATACACAAATTCTTACGTTATAATTTACTATGTAATTTTTAATATCATTTATAAAATTATTCTTAATTTTAACTCTCTACAGTTATTGAAACTAAAATAACTTTCCACCAAACGTGACCTATGTGCTCTAAATATAAACTAACTCGTTTATTAAATAGTTTGAATGAGTCAACACATTTGGTGAACTTGTTTATGCCAAATTAATCCTAACTTAAGTGCTCTAAATATAAATTAACCCATTTATTAATACATCTTTCTTATTTTATAATTTTTTCTTTTTTTCCCATTTTTATTTTTGTTCAGTCTTCTTTATCAAGCCATTATCTGAGAATGAGTTTCATAATTTCGGTGGAAGGATTCGTTGATAATAAAATAAATAAAATTAGAACTATTTAGCAATTAGAGTAATGCAAATTTATATAATAATAATAATCTTTGAAATTTGTACAGAACTAAAAGGGTGCCAATTTTCTAGTGATAACTATAGATTCTGAGTGTTCAAACTTAACTTTTTATGATTTTTTATTTTAAAAAAAATCTACAATATATAAATTTATAATTATAATGCACTCTTCTAAAATTTGTAATTTTAATTCTAAAGTTCAAAAAAGTGTGACTAAGTTATCAATGAAAACTTAAAAAAATACTAAACATAAAAAATAACTTAAATACTTTCAACAACTTATCCTAAATGCCTAAATATGTAAAATCCATCTAGTAAGCGACAATAAGTGAGAAGGAAGACGATGATACGAGTATAAGAAATAAATGATAATTTTGATACAAGCAACGAAAGAAATGTCGACAACATGTATGGTAGGGAAGAAAAATGACAATATAAATAATAGGCAAAATGAATGGTGATGACATAAGTAGAGGATGAAAGGAATGATGATGATACAAGCGACAAGTGAAAGAGATGTTAATAATGCGAACAGTAGGTATGAAAAATGATGACAATACGAACAATGAGCGAGAGAGATGATGATGATGCAAGTAACAAATGATAGAGATGTCAACAACGTGAGTGGTAGGCTAAAAGGATGACAATGCCACTAACATTCAACAAAAAGGATGATAACGACACTAGTGGTGAGAGTAAGGAATGACAACGGTACAAGTAGTGAACGAAAGAGATGATGACGATGTAAATGATGAGTAGAGAGACGATGACACAAGCAATAAGAGAGAGGGTTGACGATGGCACGAGTGGTGCGTAAGAAGAATGATGATGACATGGGCAATAGGAAAGAAGAATAACAATGGTAAGAGCAATGAGATGAGAATGACGTGAGCAGCAAATAAGAAAAATGACAACATGAGTAATAGGTAAGAGAGATAATGTAACAATGAGTGAAAAAGATGATAATAGTGCAAACAAAAAGACAACAATGTAAGTAGAAAGACAAGGATAACATAAGCTATGAGTTAAAGGATGATGACTAAGGAGTGTGAATATAAGAGAGAAAGGGTATGAGACCGTGTCCTTGAAGATTTTTGTGATTACAATGAGAATTTTTTTTTAATAAAATTTAATTTAAATTATGCATTCAATTAAATACATATAAAATTAATTTTTCATAAATAACACTAAAAAATATTTTCTCTCACTAAAATTAAGAGTGTATTTGAAAATACTTCCCATAAATATAAAAATTACTCTTAACGTTACAACGTAAGCAAATTTTTAAGATAATTCTTTCAACTTTTCTATCGTACCAAAAATCACTTCTATATTATCTTATTTGTTAAAAAAGTATTTTTTTACTCTTAAAGTAAAAAAAATCACTACCAAATACACCCTGAAACTAAAATAAACGAGATCCTACTCGTTTTTAGCGGTTTTAACTTTAATAACAAAGTTATATTTTTTATAATTTTAAATTAAAATTGTAAAACGATCACGTGCGATGGCGACATACCAACTGCTCCTTCACCACAAGGCAAGAGAGAGGGGATGCATTTCTGAAACTCGACTCTGCAATTCTGCAAGGCATGGACGAGGGTGGAGGGAAGAAGATGGAGAACGAGAAGCTCAGCTTCATCGATGGATGCCAAACCGTGCGAGTTCAAGATCTGGGCGAGGCAGCTATGGAGGCACCTCCTCCTCCTCACTTCGTCCTGAAAGAATCCAACCGTCCCGCCAAAGATCTTCCACACTACGACATCCCCGTCGTCGACCTTAGCTGCCTATTATCTCAACCGGAAGAGGGCGACAAGCTCAGATCAGGCCTCCAAACTTGGGGGGTGTTCCAGGTACTCGTGATCGCTCGATATACACTTTTGGGTGATCTCCCTGCTCTCTTCGATCTTCTCTCTAATCAAGCTCGATGCCTATCGATCTATTGATGAACGTAGGCTGTTGGGCATGGAATACCAAGTTCACTTCTGGATGAAGTTCGGAGCATGGGAAAATTGTTCTTCCACCAACCCATGCA
>JAMKPZ010003303.1:0-11131 GCA_024699675.1 Amphibolis antarctica
CCGATGCATACTTTTAGGTATGGTTTTCGGGGTGCGGGCAACCTTGTTTCCCTACCGGTTTGCCGTTGCGGGCTGGTTAAATGCCCGCTCCACAAGTTTAGCCATGGTTTTTGGGGTGCCGGCAACCAGGATTCCTTACCGATTTGCCGGTGGTGGGCCGGTTACACACCCAATCCATACGTCTAAGCATGGTTTTCGAGGTGCCGACAACAGGGTTTCCTTACCGGTTTGCATGTCGCAGGCCGGTTAGACACCCGATCCATACATCTTAGTATGGTTTTTGGGGTGTCGGCAACCGGGTTTCCTTACCGGTTTGCCGGTGGTGGGCGGGTTACACACCCAATCCATACGTCTAAGTATGGTTTTTGGGGTGCCAGCAACCGGGTTTCCTTACTAGTTTTCCGGTGGCAGGCCGGTTAAACGCCCGATGTATACTTCTAGGTATGGTTTTCGGGGTGCAGGCAACCTTGTTTCCTTACCTGTTTGCCGGTGGCGGGCCGATTAAATGCCCGCTCCACAAATTTAGGCAGGGTTTTCGGGGTGCCGGCTACCGGTTTGCCGGTGGAGGGCCGGTTACACACCCGATCCATACGTCTAAGCATGGTTTTCGGGGTGCCGGCAACCGCGTTTCCTTTCCGGTTTGTCGGTGGCGGGCCGGTTACGCACCCATTCCATACGTCTAAGTATGGTTTTCGAGCTGTCGGCAACCAGGATTGCTTACCGGTTTGCCGGTGGTGGGTGGGTTACACACCCGATCCATACGTCTAAGTATGGTTTTCGGGGTGCCAGCAACCGGGTTTACTTACCGGTTTTCTGGTGGCGGGCCGGTTAAACGCCCGATGCATACTTTTAGGTATGGTTTTTGGGGTGCCGGCAACCTTGTTTCCCTCCCGGTTTGCCGTGGCGGGCCGGTTAAACACCCGCTCCACAAGTTTAGCCATGGTTTTTGGGGTGCCAGCAACCGGGATTCCTTACCGATTCGTCGGTGGTGGGCCGGTCAGACACCCGATCCATATGTCTAGTCATGATTTTAGGGGTGCCAGCAACCAGGTTTCCTTACCGGTTTGTCGGTGGTGTGCCGGTTACACACCCGATCCATACGTCTAAGTATGGTTTTCGGAGTGCCGGCTACTGGGTTTCCTTACCAGTTTGCCGGTGGTGGGCCGGTTAAACACCAGCTCCATAAGTCTAGGCTTGTTTATTGCGGTGCCGACAACCGGGTTTCCTTACCGGTTTGCCAGTGGTGGGCCAGTTACACACTCGATCCATACGTCTAAGCATGGTTTTCGGGGTGCCGACAACAGGGTTTCCTTGCTGGTTTGCCTGTGGCGGGCCGGTTAGACACCCGATCCATATGTCTAAGTTTGGTTTTACGGGTGTCGGCAACCGGCTTTCCTTACCGGTTTGCCAGTGGTTGGCCGGTTACACTCCCGATCCATACGTGTACGTATGGTTTTCGGGGTGCCGGCAACCTGGTTTCCTTACCGGTTTGCCAGTGGTGGGCCGGTTACACACCCGATCCATACGTCTAAGCATGGTTTTCGGGGTGCCGACAACTGGGTTTCCTTACCGGTTTGCCTGTCACAGGCCGGTTAGACACCCGATCCATACGTCTAAGTATGGTTTTCGAGGTGTCGGCAACCGGGTTTCCTTACCGGTTTACTGGTGGTGGGCGGGATACACACCCGATCCATACGTCTAACTATGGTTTTTGGGGTGCCAGCAATAAGGTTTCCTTACTAGTTTTCCGGTGGCAGGCCGGTTAAACGCACGATGCATACTTCTAGGTATGGTTTTCGGGGTGTCGGCAACCTTGTTTCCTTTGCGGTTTGCCGGTGGCGGGTCGGTTAAACGCCCTCTCCACAAGTTTAGGTAGGGTTTTCGGGGTGCCGGCTTCTGGGTTTCCGTACCGGTTTGCCGGTGGTGGGCCGGTTACGCACCCGATCCATACGTCTAAGCAAGGTTTTCGGGGTGCCGGCGACCGGGTTTCCTTACCGGTTTCTCGGTGGCGGGCCGGTTACACACCCGATCCATACGTCTAAGTATGGTTTTTGAGGTGTCGGCAACCGGGTTTCCGTAGCAGTTTGCCGGTGGTGGGCAGTTACACACCCGATCCCTACATCTAAGCATTCTTTTCGGGGTGCCGGCAACCTGGTTTTCTTGCCGGTTTGCCTGTGGTGGGCCGGTTGAATGCCCGATGCATACTTTTAGGTAAGGCTTTCAGGGTGCCAACAACCTTGTTTCCTTTCCGGTTTGACGGTGGTTGGCCGGTTAAACGCCCGCTCCCCAAGTTTAGCCATCCTTTTTGGGGTGCCGGCAACCTTGTTTCCTTTCCGGTTTGCTGGTGGTTGGCAAGTTAAACGCACGCACCACAAGTTTAGCCATGGTTTTTGGTGTGCCGGCACCCGGGATTCCATTCTGGTTTGCCAGGGGTGGGCCGGTTAGACACCCGATCCATACGTCTAATCATGGTTTTCGGGGTGCCGGCAACTGGGTTTCCTTACCGGTTTGTCGGTGGCGGGCCGGTTTCACACCCGATCCATACGTTTAAGTGTGGTTTTCGGGGTGCTGGTTACTCTGTTTCCTTACCGGTTTGCCGGTGGCGGGCCGGTTAAACGCCTGCTCCATATGTCTAGGCTTGTTTATTAGGGTGCCAGCAACCGGGTTTCCTTACCGGTTTGCCGGGGGTGGGCCGGTTACACACCCGATCCATACGTCTAAGCATGGTTTTCGGGGTGCCGGCGACCGGGTTTCCTTACCAGTTTGTCGGTGCCGGGCCGGTTACACACCCGATCCATACGTCTAAGTATGGTTTTCGAGGTGTCGGCAACCGGGTTTCCATACCAGTTTGCCGGTGGTGGGCAGTTACACACCCGATCCATACATCTAAGCATTGTTTTCGGGGTGCCGGCAACCTGGTTTTCTTGCCGGTTTGCCAGTGGCGGGCCGGTTAAATGCCCGATGCATACTTTTAGGTAAGGCTTTCGGGGTGCCAACAACCTTGTTTCCTTTCCGGTTTGACGGTGGCTGGCCGGTTAAACGCCCGCTCCCCAAGTTTAGCCATCATTTTTGGGGTGCCGGCAACCTTGTTTCCTTTCCAGTTTGCTGGTGGTTGGCAAGTTAAACGCACGCTCCACAAGTTTAGCCATGGTTTTTGGGGTGCCGGCAACTGGGATTCCGTGCCGGTTTGCCAGGGGTGGGCCGGTTAGACACCGGATCCATATGTCTAATCATGGTTTTCGGGGTGCCGGCAATTGGGTTTCCTTACCGGTTTGTCAGTGGCGGGTTGGTTACACACCCGATCCATACGTTTAAGTGTGGTTTTCGGGGTGCTGGCTACTCTCTTTCCTTACCGGTTTGCCAGTGGCGGGCCGGTTAAATGCCTGCTCCATATGTCTAGGCTTGTTTATTAGGGTGCCAGCAACCGGGTTTCCTTACCGGTTTGCCGGTGGTGGGCCGGTTACACACCCGATCCATACGTCTATGCATGGTTTTCGGGGTGCCGGCGACCGGGTTTCCTTACCAGTTTGTCAGTGCCGGGCCGGTTACACACCCGATCCATACGTCTAAGTATGGTTTTCGAGGTGTCGGCAACTGGGTTTCCTTACCAGTTTGCCGGTGGTGGGCAGTTACACACCCGATCTGTACATCTAAGCATTGTTTTCGGGGTGCCGGCAACCTGGTTTTCTTGCCGGTTTGCCTGTGGAGGGCCGGTTAAATGCCCGATGCATACTTTTAGGTAAGGCTTACAGGGTGCCAACAACCTTGTTTCCTTTCCGGTTTGACAGTGGCTGGCCGGTTAAACGCCCGCTCCCCAAGTTTAGCCATCGTTTTTGGGGTGCCGGCAACCTTGTTTCCTTTCCAGTTTGCTGGTGGTTGGCAAGTTAAACGCACGCACCACAAGTTTAGCCATGGTTTTTGGGGTGCCGGCAACCGGGATTCCATGCCGGTTTGCCAGGGGTGTGCCGGTTAGACACCCGATCCATACGTCTAATCATGGTTTTCGGGGTGCCGGCAATTGGGTTTCCTTACCGGTTTGTCAGTGGCTGGCTGGTTACACACCCGATCCATACGTTTAAGTATGGTTTTCGGGGTGTTGGCTACGCTCTTTCCTTACCGGTTTGCCGGTGGTGGGCCGGTTAAACGCCTGCTCCATATGTCTAGGCTTGTTTATTAGGGTGCCAGCAACCGGGTTTCCTTACCGGTTTGCCGGTGGTGGGCCGGTTACACACCCGATCCATACGTCTAACCATGGTTTTCGGGGTGCCAACAACAGGGTTTCCTTACCAGGTTGCCTGTCGCAGGCCGGTCAGACACCCGATCCATACGTCTAAGTATGGTTTTCGGGGTGTCGGTGGCGGGCCGGTTAAATGGCCGCTCCACAAGTTTAGGCAGGGTTTTCGGGGTGCCGACTACTGGGTTTCCTTACCGGTTTGCCGGTGGTGGGCCGGTTACACACCCGATCCATAAGTCTAAGCATGGTTTTCGGGGTGCTAGCAACCGGGTTTCCTTTCCGGTTTGTCGGTGGCAGGCCGGTTACACACCCGATCCATACGTCTAAGTATGGTTTTCGAGCTGTCGGCAACCGGGATTTCTTACCGGTTTGCCGATGGTGGGCGGGTTACACACCCGATCCACACGTCTAAGTATGGTTTTCGGGGTGCCAGCAACTGGGTTTCCTTACTAGTTTGTCGGTGGCGGGCGGGTTACACACCCGATCCATACGTTTAAGATTGGTTTTCTAGGTGCTGGCTACTCTGTTCCCTTACCGGTTTGCCGGTGGCGGGTCGGTTAAACGCCCGCTCCATATGTCTAGGCTTGTATATTAGTGTGCCGGCAACCGATTTTCCTTACCGGTTTGCCGGTGGTGGGCCGATTACACACCTGATCCATACATCTAAGCATGGTTTTCGGGGTGCCAACAACAGGGTTTCCTTACCAGTTTGCCTGTTGTAGGCCGGTTAGACACCCGATCCATACGTCTAAGTATGGTTTTCGGGGTGTCGGCAACCGGGTTTCCTTACCGGTTTGCCGGTGGTGGGCGGGTTACACACCCAATCCATACGTCTAAGTATGGTTTTCTGGGTGCCAGCAACCGGGTTTCCTTACCAGTTTTTCGGTGGCGGGCCGGTTAGACGCCCGATGCATACTTCTAGGTATGGTTTTCGGGGTGCCGGCAACCTTGTTTCCTTTCGGGTTTGCCGGTGGCGGGCCGGTTAAATGCCCGCTCCACAAGTTTAGGCAGGGTTTTCGGGGTGCCGGCTACCGGGTTTCCTTACAGGTTACACACCCGATCCATACGTCTAAGCATGGTTTTCGGTGTGCCGGCAACCGGGTTTACTTAACGGTTTGCCGGTGGTGGGCCGGATACACACCCGATCCATACGTCTAAGTATGGTTTTCGAGGTTTCGGCAACCAGGTTTCCTTACCGGTTTGCCGGTGGTGGGCCGGTACACACCCGATCCGTACGTCTAAGCATGGTTTTCGGGGTGCCGACAACAGGGTTTCCTTACCGGTTTGCCTATCGCAGGCCGGTTAGACACCCGATCCATACATCTAAGTATGGTTTTCGGGGTGCCAGCAACTGGGTTTCCTTACCGGTTTGTCGGTGGCGGGCCGGATACACACCCGATCCATACGTTTAAGTATGGTTTTCGGGGTGCTGGCTACTCTGTTTACTTACCGGTTTGCCGGTGGCGGGCCGGTTAAACGCCCGCTCCATATGTCTAGGCTTGTTTATTAGTGTGCCGGCAACCGGGTTTCCTTACCGGTTTGCCGGTGCTGGGCCGGTTACACAACCGATCCATACGTCTAACCATGGTTTTCGGGGTGCCAACAACAGGGTTTCCTTACTAGTTTGCCTGTCGCAGGCCGGTTAGACACCCGATCCATACGTCTAAGTATGGTTTTCGGGGTGTCGGCAACCGGGTTTCCTTACCGGTTTGCCGGTGGTGGGCGGGTTACACACCCAATCCATACGTCTAAGTATGGTTTTCAGGGTGCCAGCAACCGGGTTTCCTTACCAGTTTTCCGGTGGCGGGCCGGTTAGACGCCCGATGCATACTTCTAGGTATGGTTTTCGGGGTGCCGGCAACCTTATTTCCTTTCCGGTTTGCCGGTGGTGGGCCGGTTAAATGCCCGCTCCACAAGTTTAGGCAGGGTTTTCGGGGTGCCGGCTACCGGGTTTCCTTACCGGTTTTCCGGTGGTGGGCGGGTTACACACCCGATCCATACGTCTAAGCATGGTTTTTGGTGTGCCGGCAACCGAGTTTCCTTAACGGTTTGCCGGTGGTGGGTCGGATACACACCCGATCCATACGTCTAAGTATGGTTTTCGAGGTTTCGGCAACCGGGTTTCCTTACCGGTTTGCCGGTGGTGGGCCGGTTACACACCCGATCTGTACGTCTAAGCATGGTTTTCAGCGTGCCGACGACAGGGTTTCCTTACCGGTTTGCCTGTCGCAGGCCGGTTAGACACCCGATCCATACATCTAAGTATGGTTTTCGGGGTGTCGGCAACCGGGTTTCCTTACCGGTTTGCCGGTGGTGGGCGGTTACACACCCAATCCATACGTTTAAGTATGGTTTTCGGGGTCCATCAACTGGGTTTCCTTACTAGTTTTCCGATGGCGGGCCGGTTAAACGCCCGATGCATACTTCTAGGTATGGTTTTCGGGGTGCCGGCAACCTTGTTTCCTTACCGGTTTGCTGGTGGCGGGCCAGTTAAATGCCCGCTCCACAAGTTTAGGCAGGGTTTTCGGGGTGCCGGCTACCGGGTTTCCTTACCGGTTTGCCGGTGGTGGGCCGGTTACACACCCGATCTGTACGTCTAAGCATCGTTTTCAGCGTGCCGACGACAGGGTTTCCTTACCGGTTTGCCTGTCGCAGGCCGGTTAGACACCCGATCCATACATCTAAGTATGGTTTTCGGGGTGTCGGCAACCGGGTTTCCTTACCGGTTTGCCGGTGGTGGGTGGTTACACACCCAATCCATACGTCTAAGTATGCTTTTCGGGGTGCCATCAACTGGGTTTCCTTACTAGTTTTCCGATGGCGGGCCGGTTAAACGCCCGATGCATACTTCTAGGTATGGTTTTCGGGGTGCCGGCAACCTTGTTTCCTTACCGGTTTGCCGGTGGCAGGCCAGTTAAATGCCCGCTCCTCAAGTTTAGGCAGGGTTTTCGGGGTGCCGGCTACCGGGTTTCCTTACCGGTTTCCCGGTGGTGGGCCGGTTACACAACCGATACATACGTCTAAGCATGGTTTTCGGGGTGCCGGCAACCGGGTTTCCTTTCCAGTTTTTCGGTGGCGGGCCGGTTACACACCCGTTCCATACGTCTAAATATGGTTTTCGAGCTGTCGGCAACCGGGATTCCTTACCGGTTTGCCGATGGTGGGCGGGTTACACACCCGATCCATACGTCTAAGTATGGTTTTCGGGGTGCCGGCAACCGAGTTTACTTATCGGATTTCCGGTGGCGGGCCGGTTAAACGCCCGATGCATACATTTAGATATGGTTTTCGGGGTGCCGGCAACGTTGTTTCCCTCCCGGTTTGCCGTGGCGGGCCGGTTAAACGCCCGCTCCACAAGTTTACCATGGTTTTTGGGGTGCCGGCAACCGGGATTCCTTACCGATTTGCCGGTGTTGGGCCGGTCAGACACCCGATCCATACGTCTAATCATGGTTTTCGGGGTACCGGCAACCGGGTTTCCTTACCGGTTTGTCGGTGGCGGGCCGGTTACACACCCGATCCATACGTCTAAGTATGGTTTTCGGAGTGCCGGCTACTGGGTTTCCTTACCGGTTTGCCTGTCGCAGGCCGGTTAGACACCCGATCCATACATCTAAGTATGGTTTTCGGGGTGTCGTCAACCGGGTTTCCTTACCGGTTTGCCGGTGGTGGGTGGGTTACACACCCAATCCATACGTGTAAGTACGGTTTTCGGGGTGCCAGCAACAGCGTTTCCTTACCAGTTTTGAGGTTGCGGGGTGCCAGCAACCGGGTTTCCTTACCAGTTTTGAGGTTGCGGGGTGCCAGCAACATTGTTTCCTTACCGGTTAGCCGGTGGCGGGCCGGTTAAATGCCCGCTCCACAAGTTTAGGTAGGGTTTTCGGGGTGCCGGCTACCGGGTTTCCTTAAAGATTTGCTGGTGGTGGGCCGGTTACACACCCGATCCATACGTCTAAGCACGGTTTTCGGGGTGCCAGCAACCGGTTTTCCTTACCGGTTTGTCAGTGGCAGGCCAGTTACACACCTGATCCATATGTCTAAGTATGGTTTTCAAGGTGTCGGAAATCGGGTTTCCTTACCTGTTTGTCGGTGGTGGGCGGGTTACACACCCGATCCATACGTCTAAGTATGGTTTTCGGGGTGCCAGCAACCGGGTTTACTTACCGATTTTCTGGTGGCGGGCCGGTTAAACGCCCGATGCATACTTTTAGGTATGGTTTTCGGGGTGCCAGCAACCTTGTTTCCCTACCGGTTTGCCGTGGCGGGCCGGTTAAATGCCCGCTCCACAAGTTTAGCCATGGTTTTTGGGGTGCCGGCAACCGGGATTCCTTATCGATTTGCCGGTGGTGTGCCGGTTAGACACCCGATCCATACGTCTAATCATGGTTTTCGGGGTGCCGGAAACCGGGTTTCCTTACAGGTTTGTCGGTGACGGGCCGGTTACACACCCGATCCATACATCCAAGTTTGGTTTTTGAAGTGTCGGCAACCGGGTTTCCTTACCGGTTTGCCTGTGGTGGGCGGGTTACACACCCGATCCATACGTCTAAGTATCATTTTCGGGGTGCCAGCAACCGGGTTTACTTACCGGTTTTCTGGTGGCGGGCCGGTTAAATGCCCGATGCATACTTTTAGGTATGGTTTTCGGGGTGCCGACAACTGTGTTTCCTTACCGGTTTGCCAGTCGCAGGCCGGTTAGACACCCGATCCATACATCTAAGTATGGTTTTTGGGGTGTCGGCAACCGGGTTTCCTTACCGGTTTACCGGTGGTGGGCGGGTTACACACCCAATCCATACGTCTAAGTATGGTTTTCGGGGTGCCAGCAACCGGGTTTCCTTACCAGTTTTCCGGTGGCGGGTCGGTTAAACGCCCGATGCATACTTCTAGGTATGGTTTTCGGGGTGTCGGCAACCTTGTTTCCTTACCTGTTTGCCGGTGGCGGGCCGGTTAAATGCCCGCTCCACAAGTTTAGGCTGGGTTTTCGGGGTGCCGGCTACCGGGTTTCCTTACCGGTTTGCCGGTGGTGGGCCGATTACACACCCGATCCATATATCTAAGCATGGTTTTCGGGGTCCCGGCAACCGGGTTTCCTTTCCGGTTTGTCGGTGGCGGGCCGGTTACACACCCATTCCATACGTCTAAGTACGGTTTTCGAGCTGTCGGCAACCGGGATTCCTTACCGGTTTGCCGGTGGTGGGCGGGTTACACACCCGATCCATACGTCTAAGTATGGTTTTCGGGGTGCCAGCAACCGGGTTTACTTACCGGTTTTCCGGTGGCGGGCCGGTTAAACGCCCGATGCATACTTTTAAGTATGGTTTTCGAGGTGCCGGCAACCTTGTTTCCCTCCCGGTTTGCCGTGGCGGGCCGGTTAAACGCCCGCTCCACAAGTTTAGCCATGGTTTTTGGGGTGCCGGCAACCGGGATTCCTTACCGATTTGTCGGTGGTGGGCCGGTCAGACACCCGATCCATACGTCTAGTCATGATTTTCGGGGTGCCAGCAACCAGGTTTCCTTACCGGTTTGTCGGTGGTGGGTCGGTTACACACCAGATCCATACGTCAAAGTATGGTTTTCGGAGTGCCGGCTACTGGGTTTCCTTACCAGTTTGCCGGTGGCGGGCCGGTTAAACGCCCGCTCCATAAGTCTAGGCTTGTTTATTGGGGTGCCGACAACCGGGTTTCCTTACCGGTTTGCCGGTGGTGGGCCGGTTACACACCCGATCCATACGTCTAAGCAAGGTTTTCGGGATGACGGCAACCGGGTTTCATTAACGGTTTGCCGGTGGTGGGCCGGTTACACACCCGATCCACACGTCTAAGTATGGTTTTCGAGGTGCCAACAACCGGGTTTCCTTACCAGTTTGTCGGTGGCGGGCCGGTTACACACCCGATCCATACGTCTAAGTATGGTTTTTGGGTTGCCAGCAACTGAGTTTCCTTACCGGTTTGCCGGTGGTGGGCTGGTTACACACCTGATCCATACGTCTAACCATGGTTTTCGGGGTTCCGGCAACCAGGTTTCCTTACCGGTTTGCCTGTGGCGGGCCGGTTAGTCACCCGATCCATACGTCTAAGTTTGGTTTTCGGGGTGTCGGCAACCGGTTTTCCTTACCGGTTTGCCGGTGGTGGGTCGGTTTCACACCCGATCCATACGTCTAGGTATGGTTTTCGGGGTGCCGGCAACCGGGTTTCCTTACCGGTTTGCCGGTGGTGGGCCGGTTACACACCCGATCCATACTTCTAAGCATGGTTTTCGGGGTGCCGACAACAGGATTTCCTTACCGGTTTGCCTGTCGCAGGCCGGTTAGACACCCGATCCATACGTCTAAGTATGGTTTTCATGGTGTCGACAACCGGGTTTCCTTACCGGTTTGCCGATGTTGGGCGGGTTACACACCCAATCCATATGTCTAAGTACGGTTTTCGGGGTGCCAGCAACCGCGTTTCCTTACCAGTTTTGAGGTGGCGGGCCGGTTACACGCCCGATGCATACTTCTAGGTATGGTTTTCGGGGTGCCAGTAATGAGCTCATGGATGCATATTTCACCAAGCATGACAAGTATAAAGAACAAAAGAAATTGATGAAAAAGGAAACTTCTTGTGTTGATAACTTGCAACAAGAAAATGATAGGATTTTAATTGAAATTGAAAAGCTTCAAATGGAAAATAGAGCTTTGATAGAAAAACAAAACAATACTGCATCCATTTTTGAACTTGAAAAGGAAAATGATTCTTTGCATGATACAATAAGTACACTAGTAAAGGAAAGTAAAGATGCACTTAACTAGAAAAGTAAGACTTGATTGTATTAGCTATGATTTGAGAGAAGAAAATATCATGTTGAAAAATAAAATTAAACAATTATGAAGTAATACATTTAGAAACAATGTAT
>JAMKPZ010003304.1:0-24553 GCA_024699675.1 Amphibolis antarctica
AACTACACAGGAACCTGAGAGCAAAACCGATTATTATTGACCCAGGTCTTTACTTATCAAAGAAATTTAATCTTGTCGTATCTACGGAACGCCGGGAATTGCCAACATCATTTAAGTTATTTACAGGTATTGGACTTCCTACAAATTATATATGACATCATGTGTTCTATGTCTCTCTTGACACTGTCATTAACCATATTGTGATTTTACTCAATCATTGGTTAGATAATTGAAATATATTACTCAGTTTACTCAATCAAAAAAATCAATTGAAATATATCCAGTTTTCAACTGCAGAAAATCTTTGGTTAGATAATTGTTGGGTCATGTTTTGGAATAATAGCATGTAATTATCTAATTTAAGTTGCTGTTGTCAGTTCATTGAAATTATTGGTACTCTAATCGTGTATCTCATGTTAAAATTCCTGTTCAAATTTTTTAGTTGTCTATACATACTTTTCTTTTTTCTCAGGTTCTGCATGGATGATGTTGACCCGCTCCTTCCTTGAGTATTGTATATGGGGATGGGAAAATCTTCCTCGAACGATATTAATGTACTATGTAAATTTTGTATCCTCACCAGAAGGATACTTCCATACTGTCATTTGCAACTCAGATGGGTTTAGACACTCTGTTGTGAGCCATGATTTACACTACATTGCTTGGGATACCCCTCCCAAGCAACACCCTCGGACTCTATCTATGAAGGACTTTGATAAAATGATTAAAAGTGGAGCTCCATTTGCAAGAAAGTTCAAAAAGGGTGATCTGGTGCTGGACAGGATCGATCGAGAAATCTTAGGGCGTGCCAACACTCAATTTACCCCAGGAGCGTGGTGTGCAGGTCCATCGAGGGATGGAGAAGATCCATGCTTGCTAAGAGGTGGTGATTCCACGTTTCGACCAGGTCCTGGGGCAAAACGGTTGCAAGAGTTATTGCATAAACTGTTGTCGGGAGATCTTCCTAGTAGAAGTTGCTCAACGAAAAGATGAAGTCAAACTCAGGTGTAACTAGCAAATTTCAAGTTTATGTAGGGCACTAACAAAATTCTAGGATAGCTCAAAGCATCAATTGTATGTTAATGATTTTTCTCTCTTTTATCTTTCATTAGAAAGACTAACCTTTTTTTGAGTTCCACTTCATCACAGGTACTCACAGCTACTCATTTTTCTCACTATATTTGGATCAAAAGAGGTTTCAAGATTTCTGGCTCTCTATTCCCCTCCAGAGGCTTCAGTTGGTACTAGCACTCAAACTTAACCAACCCATTGGTAATTTATGGGTAGCATATAATTTTATGGTCTCTTGCTTATAAATACAAACAATTATTGTAGGCTATTCGGACATTTAAGTTTCGTTTGTATACGTAAAATTAAATGAAAATAAATTATCAAAAAATAATTTATTTTTTAGATAGAATTAAATTTAACATAGAGATATTTGTATACTTCGTAAAATTAAAAAGATTTCAAAATTTTAATATTTGTGTATATATTGAAATTGAATATAATTGAATTTATTTTTTATTTAAAATAATAATAATAAATTAATGTATTTCAAAATTTAATTATTCATATAATTGATTTCTTTGAAGAAAATTGTAAAGTACATATGTTTAAAATGAGAAATAGTTTACATAAAGATTGTCTTGATAAAGTTAAGTATATAATACAATAATAAAATTACAAAATAATATTTATATGTTATTGTTTTACATTTCTCTCGTAATATGTTCATGTCATCTATTAGCAATTTGGTTTCTTCAATCTTGATTATATCGAGTAGAGAGGAGACTAGTGGTGACAATCATGGGGAGAGGTGGAGACGGTAGGATCAAGACTATTTAAGAAGATATGTGAATTAAGTAGTGTAACCTTTTTTTACTAAATAGACATTAAATTGAATTGCTTAGTAAACTTTGGGAAACATTATAAAGAATGACACAAAACATTATAAACACTATGAAGGCACTAGTCCTTTAGTGTTCTCTTACATAATACCCTTATAAGAATGACACAAAACTTAGCACAATTCAAGCACTGAGAAAAACTTATAAAACTTAGCTTTGATCACAATCAAACCATTTTTTTTTCCAAAAACTTAGGCACGATGACTCCTTCAAATCTTCACATGTTCCTTTGTTGTCGAATGATCTTTATACACTCTTATTATTAATAACTCTTTAATACATTGGTGTGAAAATTACATTACATTTCACTCATTACAAAGGGTTATTTTTACTAAAATTTTAACAACTTATTCTTCATACACAATCTCCATTCATTTTCATTAATGTCTATTGAATCGGTATTTCCTGTTGAATAGGTATTTTTTGTAGATATTGTTTCACAATAATATTAAATAAATAATTAATTAAATAAGACTTAGTTCAATCAGTAAGATCTATTCAATCGGTAAGATATATTCACAATTATACTCACTTAATATTCCTTCATAAAGTTGTTGAATAAATCACATCGTAAATAAATAACACTTAAGAAACGTTACAACCAACTAACTCCGTATACTTATAGCATAATTGTACAAACTCACGTATAGTTAGAGTTTAACTATATGGACTCATGTATAGTTGATATTGAGAAACTATACTCTTTTTGGAGTTAATAGTCGAGTGACTCATCTAATAATAAGTAAACATGATAACCAACATTAACTTTATATTTTTTTAAACTTTAAATTAATAATTAATATTATTCATCATCAAAATATAAATAAATAATTAACAAAACATTATCCCTAACAGAGACCAGCGGTTGGTGATGACTGACTGTGGGGAGAAGCAATAATTGAGAAGGGTGGAGAATTGGAGATGTAAAGATTGCGAGATATCTTGAGATTTTGTTTAATTCACAAGGAATGAGATCGAAATTTTGGACCTTTCTTTTACCTAAATCAAATTTTATTTGATTCAATTTTTTTTAATTTTGTCGATACAAACCCTTGGCTTTCCTTTTGGCTCAAATTTTGCAACCTAGACCGAACAGATGAGCATGTGGTGTGCATCCACAAGGACTTGTAGCACTTGCTATTGCGGGCCTTTCATGCCCTAGAACGGGCTTTGATTTTCACTCATGTGATGAAATTTAACCTTGAATGGGACATGCCGTTTAGCACTGAAAATGTTTGTATGAATGCCGTCAAGAATGTTAATCACTCGATGTGCTTGTATATATACAATTCAATATCCTACATATAACACGAGAACTTTATGCTTCAAATTGATCTAAGGTGTGTTTGATAATGAGATATTCTAGTTTTAAATGGTGATTCAACTAAATGTGTTTTGATTTGTAAATGGTGAGAGATACACCATACTGCTCTTGATGTCACAATAGATTCTTGGTGTTTTCAAAACTCTAATTTGAAGTTCTCAAAATAAATGCACAATCCGAGTCACTTCAGTGGTTGTACAAGCTAAGGCTCTATGTTCAACTTCAATTGAGCCTTTTGAGACTATAGGCTATTTTAAAAAAAATGAACTACGTAGAAACTAATATATCAACTTTCACGAACGACTACAATAACATAAACAGATGTGTTTATTTTCATTACTTTAAAAGTTACTTCAGTCCATTCCAGAAGATAGGAATGAGTGTATACAACCGTACCTTAGGTAATTTATTTTGAGACAAGAAAGTCACACCCATGAATTTATAAGGAGCTCGACGACACCTACAACCTTGATAGCCTCATTTTGAAATACAACAGTAGCATTCAAACAGTCAACTTAGTTGTAAGCTGTTTCTTTTGGTTATGTTGTGGTTTGTCTCATTGACAGGATAGAATAGTGTAATTGAAGAGATGTTAGACATTTCTTGCAAAAGAAATTAGGACATATCTGTGCAATCTCAGTGAGTACCAAAATATATTGATCACTAATTCAAGAAGTAGATGGTAGAATTTAAAAACAATACTTGTATGACTGACTAATTTGCAATTATCACTTTACAAGGCAAAACAAGCATACCATGAGATTTTCCAAAAGATCAAAGGTGTGTGTAAATGACAAAGGAGTAAATTTTGATTTTGTTCCATGTCAAATTAAGAATCTAGATAAGTAAAACCTCCCACTACCTTACAAGTTGTGCTTCCTAAGTGGTCCCATTTTAGGTGTTAAATACAATTATATTACCAATTACTCCAAAGCAATGCAATATAAGACGTTTGAACAAAGAGAAAACTAATTTCCAATAATGTACACATGAAATAAAAGGCATGTTTATTTCAACTCTAAAGTACAACTTTTAGTTTCTAGAACAATACTATTTATTACTACACCTTAAAGAAATAGCAATTCAAAAATCATGCTTATTTGTTAGAATAGTAACTTTTTTAAAATTCTCATTTTACCATTAACAAGTCTTTTTTATCAACAATATTTGTAACAGTATTTGAAAAGTTTATTTTATAAAAATGCATTAAAATATTCACCCACTTTCAATTTTATGGTTTTATATTTAAATAAATATTTATTTAAATATTCTAAAACAATGTGGAGAAAAGTGTGTTAAGAAACGAGAGAAGTTAAGAAGTAATAAAAAAGTGATGTTTATTTGAACCGCTCTTAAAATTATTCTAACTCACTCTAGAAGTTAGGAATAGATACAAATAAACGTACCTATAGACTCTGGACAAGGTAATATAAATTCACCTCGATCCCATTAAAGCATGACCTTCATGATACACGAAATTCAAAAGGAAACAAAATCTACACCAACAATAAATTTCAACAAAAAACAACAATAAAACCAAAGTGGAGCTCTGGAAAACGTGAATCCCTCCCCAAATCTAGAAGCAAGACTATGGAACTGTGGTTTATTCTTTCAAAGGTTATAGCATGAAGATCATCCTCAATCTATGCAGAACCCTTGTCAATTGATTCTCCTTAGGCTGAAACTGAATCTGGCTTCACTTCTGTTTAGCTAGGAGTTTCCTTTGTTGGCACAGAACCATTAACAGCAGATTCCTTTGGTAGGGTAGTTGGTTTTTCACCATCTCTGGCAGTGGCATCCTTCTTGGCAACAACAGCACCATCTTTACCAGCAGCACATTCTTTTGCAGGGGCTGAAGGTGGAGAGGGTTTCATGTGAGGTGGTGGTGTTTGCTTCAACTTCACCAGAATCTGCCGCATCCTCGATAGATCAGTGGGCTTGCCAGGCTTAGGTCCCTGAACAACAACAATGGATGGCTTCTTGTCTTGATCTTTCTTCCTTCCCTTCTTCTCAAGACCAGGAATCTCATGGGGGATGAGTTCAGCAATTGCTTTCCAGTACTGTTTATCTGCATTTGTGTGGAACTTCTCCTGGTTTGAATGATATAGCTGACCAAGGTACAAAAAATACAAGTTGAACAGGAAAGCATGCAAAGGAAAAGATTTAGCACAGCTAAGAACATTTTTGGTTATGTAATTGGGAAAGGACTGTGCATTTGCAGTTACCTTCTCTCTTTCTTTGTTGTTCTCCTTGTTTTTTTCAGAGTTTACCTCCCTTTTTTCATAAAAAGACTTCTTGTAGTCCTTGGCTTCTTCAATGATTTGGTTTCGCATTTCCTTTTCAGCCTTCTCCTTTTCCTCAAGAAGAATGGCATTTTGGCTGCACAAAAAAGAAAAGAAGCCATTACCATCAAAGAACCAGAGAGCATCTAAATCATTGCTATGTACCAGTGCCATTCTTGACACTTAATCAATTATCATTCCCTGCACAGTTAGGACTGACCCATAATGGAACCACCAGAATGAAAACAAAGAACTAGATTTCCTTCCAGTTCCATTCATCAAAATCCCATAAATTATTCACAAACACCAGAAGGAGAAATTTATAGTCTCAAGGCACAAGCAGGCAGCAGACTAACAAAAGAAATATACTTTACCAAGGGAGAGATCCCCACATGCGACAACAAAAGGTGGAATCCCCATTCTTTCTGTGGGCAATCTTGGAGATGGGAAGCTGTTGAAGAACCTAAAATTTTTTAACTAAGGCTGCATTTGGTGTGGGCTTTTTCAGGAAGTGAAAAAGAGCAACTCTCAAAGTTATATTTATCAAACAAGAAAAAAATGAATTAATTTTTAAGTTACTCAACAAGACAACAATGATTTGTATTTGTATTTGTTTTAACATTTAAATAAAGTATATTGAATAGTGAAGCTATATTTTTTAATGTTGATATGATTGAAGGTTATGATAAAGAAATATAAAAAAACTATATTAGAAAACTCCTATGTCATTATGATTATGAGAGTAATTTTTGATTACGACAAGAGTCATAACCAAACAGAGCCTAAGTAAATCCTTTAATCATGTTAGTGAAAAAGGGCATGCTTTGGTGCCATTCCGTGTATATCAAACTTGTAGAATTGATGATTCTAGAACTCCACCATAAAGAGGAAGGGATAAGTTTGTAAAGCCAGAGTACACAGACCTTTCTGGAATCAGGGCACAGTGGCATAAGTGGTGCACTAATATCCAAAATCACCATTTGCAAACTAATAGTGCATGCTATGTACCATAACTTTCAACATTATATTGTATGCCAACATATCATATGTACCTATCACATTGTACATTAAGATTACAGGAAAACGTTCCATTTTATTATTTAAACTTGCAGGTGTTCTCTAAAGGCTATTATTGCTCCTAAACAAATTGAGGCACACATAAACCACCCAAAAAATATATATCCAATATTAAAGATTTTCACTGTAATTATCAGAGAGAAAAATAGAAAAAGATTTTCTTGTTTCAAGAATCATGTCAACTTAAAAAATGTAAATTCTAGGTTCACCTAACCTATTAACTTTGCTAAACAAAACCTTAGTTTTGCAGAACTTCAATATTTAGGTCCTTGACATGCAGATCCCATGTGAAAATGGAAGAATCTTCAGAGAAAAGGAAAAAGTATCATCCTTGATATGATATTATGCAGAAATATGTGAAAAGGTCAGCATGCCATAATCAGGAAATAATCAAACAGCAGAAGAACGAACCTGTAATAAAATAGCAGTAGCAAATGGGATAACCTATTAATAGATTGATGGTATAAGAACAATATTGACAAAATATGCTGATCATCACAAACTAGAGCATCGGAACAAAAGAATAAAAGGAAGCCTTTGTTTGAAAGGATTTATTTATATATGTCGAAAATTTAAGAAACAAAAATTTAGAAAAAGGATAAAAAAAGAAAAATTTAGAAATGAAAAAAAGTTTAGGATTATTCTTGTACGTTACAAAAATTCTAGAAAATAAATTTTAAAAAATTTATAAATATTCTATATTTTAACATTTTAAACATAATTCTACATTATCCATGTAACCACAAATTCAGCGATGATCAGAGAAAGTTAGACAAGACATACAAGACTAAGAAAGCAAGTCATGATAAAATTTCTATCCATTTCAAGAATATTTTGGACCCAACAGGCAAAAAATACAGAAAAAATCTATATTTTGATGAAAAAATTTAAACTTTTTTCATACTTTCTAAAATACACCAACACATAAAAAAATTTAATTTTTTTTTCAAATTTTCCTTTTTCAAAATGTTTTAGAAAGACAATCAACTCCATGATCATGAATCAAAAAGAAGGCGCAGATCCAAGCATGTAACGGCGACGAAATCGACAAATCAAATGTAGCAGAAGCTGCAGAACACAAAAAAAACACGATCTCTCCAACCAAATCAAGCCCACAATCACCAGATCTGAAATAAAAGTACTCTCGTATTCAAACACTCACCGCCGCCACTCCCGCATAGCAAGTCCTTCCTCCTGCATCTCGCTCAGCGGGGGAAGCACCGGTCCGTCGGAGGAGAAGAACCCACCGGCCGGCCCCTCCGCATCCCCGTACGCCTTCCCGTTCGACTCCGGCATCACAAACGCAGGCGGTGCAGGGTAAGATTGGAAATCCCTAGCAGGATCCGCTGCGTACCCGTAGTTCCCAAGCGACGGAGGCACCCCAAGCCCATTGATCTCGTCCTCCTGGACGACCCCAGCTGGGAAGCCCTCCGACACGGGGTCCTTAGGCGACGAGTCTTCGGTGGGGAAGGAGTACGAGTCGAAGCGCTGGGACGGGAGGCGGGGGTCGTATCCCATGTAGCCGTCGTCGTCGAAGGGGCCGGTGGGTGCCACCGTTGTGGCCGCGGCGTGGTTGTCACTGTCGTTGCTGAACGTGTCGAAGGTGGACGACATCGACCCCGACCCCGCCACCGCCACCGTCGCCGCCCTCGCCGCCGCTGCTGCTCCGATTTCGAAGGAGGAGGTCCCGTTTCTGCTGTGGTCGTATCTGTAAATCTCGTCGGAGCTCTGACGGTGGTCGAAAGCAGCTTTCGACTTTACTCTGAGAACGGCGTGTGATCACCGCCCAGTGGGGTTATGTTCGCGGAAGGTGCTGAATGGTCAAATGTACGTGAAATTGTCAACGTGTAAACTTTACTTTTTTAACATTTTAAAAAAATTAATGATTTACGATAAAAATAATGAAATTATTTTAAAAAAATTATAATAAATAAAATATGTAAAAATATGTATATAATATTTACTATAATAATGTGATATAATATTTTAAAAAAAATTATGATCAGAATAAAATACGTAATAAAATAATAAATAATTTTTATTATTAATATAATATAGTATTTTTTTAAAACTACCTTTTTTTAAGAATGGTTAAATTTAATAAATAATAAATAAAATAAAATTTATTTGATAAATAATATTATACAATATTATATACAGTGAAAACGTAATTATAACGCTCAACTAAACACATGCATTATCGATAGGATGCTTTAGGTATTTTTGTTAATTAAATTTTATTTTAATTTTAAGTTTTGTTTGTTAGAACAAATAAAGTAGGTAAACTTAAAATTTATATTTTTATTTTAAGTTAAATAACCATTTTTGAAGTAAAAGAATCACTTTTTATTTTTCTAATATGTACAGTAAAAATCTTTATTTTCATTTACATTATTCAAACATATACTCTATTCAATAAAAAAAATCTTACAAATCTTATTTTTAAATGAAACTTTAATTTTATATAAATTTCATATATTATTATGTATAAACTTTTTTATTCAAATTTTACATTAATATACATTTGCAAAATTATTTTACAAGAATGATCCTTTTATGATAACCAAAAAGTTATGAACGTCACAAATATTCGAATTTTTTATAATGAATAAAATTAACTAAGCTAAATTATTCTCTTACAAATGCATCTAATTTAACGATAGAAAAACCTTATAAAATGAAACACTGATATAATAGTTTCATAAATAATCTAAAGATGTGTTTCAATACATTTCCAACAAATACAAAAATTACTCACAATGTAATAACAACATAAGTAGATTCTTGACAACCTTTTTATCTTTTCTCTCGTACCAAAAATGAAAAATGACGAAGAATTAATTTTATCATTTTTCACTATTTTTCAAACTTTTCAAAGATGAAAGGCAACAATACTTACCCTTAAATCAAAAATTTACTTATGAAAAATATTAGTAAAGGTTTCAACTGGGCTGTGTCATACCGACATGACTCGAATTTTTCAATGTCTGGCATGAATAGTGTCAAGCCATGCTATGCCTTAATTAGATTTTTCCAACCTAGGCACGACCTAGTTAGACTGTGTCAATCAACCATGACATTGACCATGTCAAACTGTGTCAAGTCATGTTGAATCATGTCTGTCCAATTTTATTTTTTATTTAATTAAATAATTAAAAAATAATATAATATTATATATTTATATGATTATAATAAGTTTAGTATAGATTATCTAAATATCTAATATGAGATTTCATATCATCAAACTACGTACAATTTATACAACTTAAAAGAATATATCATTATGACATTATATTTATGAAAAAATTGCAAATGTTATTTTTGATACAATTGAAGATTAAAAAATTACAAATGAAGAAATTACAAATGTTATCATTTATATTATTACAATTGAAGATTAAAAAATTAAAAAAGAAAATTTACAATTTTACATTTACAAATAAAAATTATCAAAAAATTCTTTTATGCAACTATCCAGTTCTTGTTGATAACGATGTCAAGTAAGTTCCCAATTTTTGACACACATCAAGGCTTCCAGTATATCCAGCCTTAACCTTGATCTTCTATCGTCTAGTACATTCCCTCTTATACTAAAACATACTTACATGCTACTCTTACCATATATGATAAGATTTGAAAATTTCGGGTTTATTTTTTCCACCAATTTATCACATTGAAGGAATTCATATTTAAATATTCATTCCATAGATATTGATGATTGGTGGAGTTAAAACACTTTATTTCACTTCTAGAAACTATAGTTTGAGAAGAATAACCCAATGATGTAGATAGAATATCTACATTTTCTTCATCTTGAGCTGATAATAATGCCCATAATACCATTCCCATCTATGATGACGATGATGATGGCATAGACGAAAAAATTCATGTTATTCCTATGTCATATTTTATTGCATATTTATCAAATATTTTATTTAAAATTTCCTCTATTATTTGTATATTTATTCCAATTTTTAAACCTAAACAATTTTGCATTCCTTTAATTAATTTATTAACTAATTTTACTTTAGCCCTAGAATCTAAACAAGTACTCAATATATACAATAATGGAATTTCACCCCAATATTTTTAAAAATTTTATTTCATTTTATCTACTATTGGTTTAAAAAATGGATGACTACCATATTTATAAAAAACTAAACAAATTTCATATAAATGATGCTAAACATAAATAGAAGTTGAATAATAAACATAAGATAATCTAACAGTTACATTATAAAATGATTTTAAAAAATCAATAAAACATTTAACAATTTCAAAATCATGTTTAGTTAATTCTTTAGTATAATCATCTATAAAATGATTATAATAAGATTTAATATCTTCTTCGTAAAGTAAACAACTTTCTAACATTAAATATAAAGAATTCCATCTACGAGAAACATGGTAGTAAATATTTTGTATGACAAACCAAATGACTCACATACAAGATTAAAGTCATGTATACGTTTACCCACACTTGTAATACATTGTATTGCATCTCTTATGTTATCAACATAAATTTTAAGATATGCAATAGCTACTTGTACAATAAGATTAATAATATGACACATGTATCTTTGATAAAATAATTCAAAACCTATTGGTGGATTTAATCTACTTTTAAACATAGAAATCGTGACAGTACTATTGACAGTATTATTAAAAGTAATACTACCAACTTTATTTTTTATACCATATAAATCAAAATTTTCCATAACATTAGAAAAAGTGTTTCAGCAATATGAGGATATGCAATTTGTCTAAATTCTATTAATCTTTTTGTAAAATCTAATTATTATCAATAAAATGAATAGTTACAGTAATATAACCATTTTTATTTTTACCTTCTCATATATCTGCCACATGCAATACAAGTCATAATTATACCTATTACATTAATAAGTTCAAGTCTAAGTTTGTTAAATACTTCAATAACATCTTTCCTAGTTGTACTTTTAGATACATGCTTATATTGTGGATACAATTGTTTAATAATATATTTTTTATAAAATTTATTTTCACTAAAATTAATAAGCAAATTAGTTGAAGAAATTAATTTAGCATATGCCTCCTTATCTGATTTAGGATCATAACTCCATGGTGAAAGAGTACCACTATCAGTAAAAGAAAGTTCAATTTAAATTATTTTATCTTTATTATGTCTATTTTCACAAGTAATTATATGTCTATTTAAATGATCGGTACCACCCGAGTTTCAAGAGGAGTGAGCCAAACAAAACAAAGAAGGGGAAACCACACCAAGGAAAAAAACCACACTAAAGACTTCTACTCAGAGGGAAAACTCACTCCTCACAAAAGCTTGGGACACTCCAACTATCAAGAAGGATATTGCTCCATAGCACAAAGGGACAATTAGAGTTCGTCCAAACCTATAGCTCCCTCCCCACACCCAAACCTGCAACAAGATTAGCAACTCAATTTCCTTCATGAGGGGTCCAACTAAATGTGAGGTACTTCTCCACTACATTGAGAATCTCTCGCCAACATCCTATGGTGCTCACACAAAATTCCCCTAAGTGAAGCTCGTTTAACAACCAAATCACTCGACTCTATTCTTGAACAAGTTTATCAATAGAAGTTAGTTCATCACAAATCTCTTTAAACTTCCTTAGATAATCATTTAAGGATCCAAAACTCTTTCTCTTTAAAGTTTGTAGTTCTTGAAAAAGGTAGAATTCTCTTCTTATGGAAGACTAAGAAAACACACTCCTTAACAAATTTCAAACATCAATAGTGATGAAATTGGAAATGTTTACCAAAATCAAGTAAGAAAATAGGTTGTTTCCCTCGTGATCTGCTTCCTCGCTTCTACATATGATCTATCACTCATTCTTTGTCATTCGTTGTCTCAAACTTCTTTAATATCAACTAGAAAATAAGCGAAAGGGAAAGGTTTCGATGCTTTAGGGAAAATGAAAAAATGGGAAGTTTTAGACTCACTTGTAGCCCTCACCACCTTTTTATATTTATGAATAATGTTTGTTACAAAAACATTGTATGTATCTACAATCAAAATAAAAGATAGTTACAATAGAATTGCAATACTACCGATCAATATGAATGAGTGCAATAATCGGGGATTCTTTGGTATCGAGAAACGAACCAAAGATTAGGAAATCATTAGTCTATTATGCATATAAGTTACATCGGGGATTTTTGGGTTAATTCAACAAATCAACAAATCACTTGAAAACTAGCCATAGGAAATTAGTCATTACTAAAATAGATCAATGTTTTATCAAAATGTTAGTCCATTCCGAAGTTAGAACTAACTGTTATGTCTGTGGTAAACTAACCATTAGAGCACAAACCAAAGATTAGGAAATCATTAGTCTATTATGCATATAAGTTACATTGGGGATTTTTGGGTTAATTCAACAAATCACCTGAAAACTAGCCATAGGAAATTAGTCATTACTGAAATAGATCAATGTTTTATCAAAATGTTAGTCCATTCCAGAGTTAGAACTAACTATTATGTCTGTGGTAAACTAACCATTAGAGCACACTTGTACATCCATATAGAATACTTAAAAAGTGGACACACATAATCGACACAAGTCATACATACATAAGATCTGAACTGCAATGCTAATAGTTGTTGTTCAAGTGCATCCACCTTAGAAAATTTACATTAGAAATTCTATATGAAACCTCTTAGAGCAAGAGAAACACACAAATCTATAAGCTGTATTTTATTTGTTGTTGTGAGTCCTAATTGTATAAATTAGTTTACTTGTGTTTTACCTTGAAAACACAAGGACACTCCTTAGGGCTTAAGTGATCCATAACTAACAACCCCTCGCAAGTTGAAAAAGCTTTTGAGATGGAACAAGTTATGGAATATAATTGTCAAGTCCTTAAATCAGGGTATATCATCACCCTTTTGTCGACAAGCCTCTTGTATTTATAGGAAGGTAATATCGTCAAGCTTCACCAATGAGACTCTTGTTCATATCAATACTTGCAATTTTAAAAAACAAAATTGAAATTCTCACATACACATGCTCCACATTGGAAAGCGATGACCCATAGGATTAAAGGAGGTAAGCTAAGTTTCACATACACACATCACATGTTTTAGAAAGCCCTAAAACCCATACATACACATATTCATGTGTACAAGCAAAATAGATTGCAATTGCCAAGAAAACTACATTGTATCAATGGAAGGAAGAGTACATATGTGGATACACACTCACCTCTATTTACTCTTGACACTTCGAGCCAACACCTAGCTAGCTTCACTTAGATCTCAAATCTCTCTCTCTCTCTTTCTAAGAAACCATTAATCACACCATAAATACAGTTGCAACAAGTTATACTTGCAAGGGGTAAAATCGATTATATCAACACATGACTCTCAAGTAAAACTTGTTTAGCTCTTATTTGTTTGTGTTGTTGCTCATGCAATCCATATATATGGGTGCTGTCATACATGCATATCTAATATATCACACACAGACATATACTCATACATCTAGACATGTCAACTGGGTTGTGCCCATCTGGACTGGCACGACATGATTTGATGGGCCGTGCTTGGGCCACTGGCCTTTGGAATTTTTGTGCCAACATGGTACGACATGACACGCAAATAATTTTATAATTTTTTAAATATTTGTATTTATTTTAATATATTTTTTTTTTAAGTTATTCATATTGTATATAACATAGTGGTTTGACTTTCTTAATAAAAGATGCATGGTTGTAGGTTCAAATCCTACTTTTAGCAATATTTTAGTATTTAAAAATTATATTAATTTTATATTAATTTTTAATAAAATATAATTAAAAAATTAAATCGTGTTGGACCTAGCCCAGCACGGCACGACACGAACCCAGATGGGTTGTGCCATGTGGGTTGTGCTTGGGCTATCAGCCGAAAGGCCAAGCATAGCCCAGCCCAACACAAATAATACCGAGTCACCAAAAAATTCAGGTTGTGCCAGCACAACACAACCCATTGACATCTTTACATACATTTACACATACATGTTCACTATAATTAATTTTAGCATTACTATTCCATGTCCATGTTTAATATACTTCATACATAAGTTGTTTTCCCAATGGCACATGCATTCATAGCTAGTCTTAATCTTGCCATATGACTTTTTTTTATTTTCTTTTTGTACTCTCATGCTGTGAATTTTACAATACTAAAATCAATTGACTTGTGGAGAAGAGCTTACAAGTGATATAAGAGTCTTAATTCCAATCATCATTTTAATGTGAGACTATTTTTTCCAATACACATCTATGCTTGTAAACTTCTCATTAGGGTATTCTACATAACATCTTACATATAGCATGTGTAAACTAGCTTTAATAACAAGTGAATTTTATCTTATTAAAACTAATTAACTTGTGAGAAATGACTCACAAGTAATATAAGAGTCTTAGTTCTACTCATTATTTCTGATGTAAGACTATTTTTTGCAACACATGCATTCTCATATCCCCTATTTGATCTAATTGTCTTGCCTATGTTTGTTTATTTGCTATATACGAGCATGCCATATAGAGTAAAGCATATAGAACTCATGTTTAGGGTTTATCTCATAGTTCCAGGCCTTTAAACCACCTAACTCATGTTTCAAGCCTTTATCTTCTTGTTTTGGGCCTTGGTATATAATAAATTAATAATGCACTTAAACATAATTAACGATCATACACAACCTCATCTACAGCCTTACAAGGACATTTGTCCACACTGTAAACCTAAGAAAAAGAGAATGGTAGAAAAAAATTCATCATTTACAAATGTTTGAACACATTAATAAATGGTGGAAATGTTTTTCCCCATTTAACTACTATAAATATGAATGAGAAAAAATTTTCTTGTCCAAGCTCCTTCTGAAAATTCCAACAACCCTCAAAATCTCGCCCCCTCCGCTACCACACGTTACCACTCCTACCCTGCCTTGCATTCCCTCTCCCACCTTGCTCTTGCTCTTTGTGCCACTTGACGACAACCCACTCGCCCTTGCTTTCGCTCCCCTTCTTCCTATCGATCGATGATCCATTGTTTGTTGCTCTTGCTCCCACACTCGTCTCCACTTCTACTGAAAGTTATTTCTTTTCATTTGCACTTACCTGTAGATTTTTTTTCCCATTTACTTTTCAAATTAAACTAGTAGACATTGACTCTTGTTCCTTTTTTTTCCCTTCACCTCATTACAATTAATTCGACATTTTGACAATGTTACACACTTATTTAATCTGCTAATCAATCCCCAAATCACTTAATTCAATCCCATCACTCATCCCTAAAGCACTTAATTAATCACCTTCCTTAAATTAACCCTAAATCAATTAATTTAGTCCTTTTATACTTAGGCCTTGTTTGTTTATACATTTGTTACTATGTATCATCATTTTTTATTATGCATCACAACGTTCTATAATAATATTTACCAAACAACTTTAACATTTTACACTAAAAAACCATATTAAAACATTTACATCATAAATCATATAATTTCTCAAAAACATTAACCTTATTTTACCTAATTTTACCACATAAACAAACACACCTTTAGGGGGGTTTGTGTATCTTGGAAAATTTGGAAAAATTTTACATTTTTCCATCACTACAAGTATAAATGTTTTTCACTATTTCCCACCTATTGAGTTAGGAAAATTCTTGTAGTTAGCAGAAATTTTATCACGGTTCACTTTCTTGACCTCACGCATCTTTCCCAACCTCCCTCAACCATTGCTAAACTCATGGTTATAAGGAAAATGTGAAATTATTTTTGAAATGTTAAAATATAAAAAATTTATAAATTTTTTAAAATTAATTTTTCAAAATTTCTACAACATATGCAAACAATCCTAAATTTTTTTAAAAAAAAAATTTCTTAAATTTTTACTTCTTAGATTTTTAACGTGTACAAACAAATCATTGGTAGCATTTGTTTACAATTTTTTTGATTGAAGCTAGAGCTGGAGTTGTACCAGAGTTGGAGTTGGAGTTGAATTTTATTTAGAGTTTTTCAATGTTTGTTTGTACTGTAATAGATTTTTGTTGAAGATAATTTTTTTTAAGTTGGAGTGAAATCACACTCAACTGAAGTTTATTTGTACTATTTATTTTAAAGACATTTTGTACATGAAAAATTAAATTATATAATTAAATCAAATAATAATTAAGATTTCCTGAAATTATTCAAATTTGTACGATATTCATTATAAAACAAATATGCGATGTTAAAATCTAACAACGCATCGTATATTGGAAAATATAATTTATCATTATTACAATTGAAAACTTTACCGGAAAATATAAATAATAGCTACATTCTTTATTAAAGAAAAGTATTGTCTCAACTACAAACTTTGAAACTGCAATATCACAAATAAATAAGTTTATCAAAACATATATAAGTACTATTACATATAACCTTGAAGCAAAAACAAACATGAGTTCCATGATGGCGTAATACATATTAATAATTCAATTTTACATGTTTCCTATTCGATTGTATAAATCTACTTGTACTTCAAACCATTGACGTCGTAGTGTAGATGATCGAAGTTTGAGTAATATCTCTCTCATTGTTTGCTTCTCAAATTTGCATATAGTGATGATCCATGTTTGACTTTCAAGATCAACACCATCTTGTTCCATAATTTCAATACATTTGTTGACTGATGTCAACATGTTACGCACCTGCAAATGATGAATGAATTGTTGTGTGGTCATATCTGTCATATCATCACTAGCATGATCATTGCCCCCTGTGCCTTGTGACAGACAATATGAAAGTCTTGATGAAGTTGGCATTCTTTCACTCAACCATCGACTTCTAACTCTTCTTTCTAGGGGAGATTATTCTTCCTCCTCATGTTGAATGTGCAAACTATCTACATCAATTGGGCGGTTGCTTCTAAAACTATAAAAGTATGTGTCCTCATCAACTGCTACATTGCCATCAAATAATGCTTGAAGTTTATCTTCAAATTTTAATCCCTTGTGCTTGAACTTTTCACATCTTGGTTCATATTGCACAAAAATCATGTTATTAAACTTTTAAATCACATATGAAAAATGATATAATAAGAATACCACACATCTATTGGTTGTAAAAATATAACTATTAAATGTAATAAATATGTATACCTACTTCATATTCTCCCACCACTGATCATCTGCCCCTCGCCAAGTGCGCGTTTGGGGATTCCACCCTATGCCTGTTTGGGATGAAAGAAACTCCCATATTTGCTCATTTTTTTGAAGTTTGTCAAACTTATTTTTTATTTGAATTTAACTCCATTTGTAGCCTGTGTGTTGTTCAAACAATTTTTCAACTAGTTTGTATCCCTTACTTGTAAAGTGTGTGCCTGGTTTATGTCCTATATTTGACACATCAATGCACACATCATGGAACACTAAAATCAAGTCATCTTGCTAATCAACCTGTTGAGATGACATTCGTGGTTGAGTGGCATGTGAACTGTTGGCTCCAAGATGGAATGTACGTTGTCATGGCTGAACTCTAGTCTACATCGGTTGGGAAGCATGTTGCATACCCTGCGAACTATATATGCAGGGTAGTCTATGTAGACATGTTGAGAATCAACTCAAGGAAGCTATCATCCGGCTCCATTTCCACTGCCAAAACAATGAAGTTAATAGTTTATATATCAACCAACTATATATGATTGAATGCAAATAAAGGTATAAACATAACACTTGACCAATCACATAAAGATGATAAAACACATGTAGACAATAAATACATACATGCAAATACATATTACATGATACATATGATAAACACATGAATAGTAAACAGATACACCAAGCACACTAACACATTATACATATAATAAATAAATGTTTCATTTTCCTTAATATAAAACTGTCATACTCAATTATAGTATGATATTTGATCTCTAATTTCATCTCTGACTACCCCCATATTAACTTCATCCTCAACTATTACTTGTGGTGCATCTAACATGTTGGACGGAATATATGGTTGATCACTTGAACAATCATCATCGTCGTACATCACATCTTGATCAAGTTGACATTTGTTGTCAATAAGAAAACTATGCAAAGTCATACATGCTATCACAAACCTCACTTGTATTGGATACGAATATGGAGGCATCCAATTTAAAATACTTCACCTCTTTTTCAACACATCGAAAGTATGTTCTATCACATTTCTCAATGAAGAGTGAAGGTAGTTAAACTGTTCTTTAGCTCTCTTGGGTTGTGATGTCTAAAAATCTAGAATATGATACCTTGTTTTCCTATACGGTGCAAGAAATCCTTCAACATTAAAGTATCTTGAATCTACCAAATAATATTTACATGAAAACATCAAGAACACATGTTACAATACTAGATGTACACATTTAAATTAATAAAAACCACTACCCCTATACAATGCAATTACCTTTTAGAGGCATTGGAAAGTTGTGATTAGGATCTAATGTAGCATGTTTCAATACTCTACTGTCATGTGCAGTGACCTCCCATCCAGGTAAAGTAAATATAAACCACATATAAAAGTCACATACATCAAGCACATTTTGAGTTGTTCGTCTACCATCTCTACCACATAGAAATGCAACCTACTTTTCCTTTTTAACTACCCAAGGAATGTGAGTTCCATCAAGTGCACCAATGGCATCTTTAAAAAATGGCATATACTTTGGATTGTCAAGCAAATATTGTGGTGTCTCATTGAAGGACTCTCTTGGCCGTATTACATCTAATGCCTAAGCAAGAATTGCAACTAACACACGATGTACATATTTACTTATTGTTTACCCAGAATGTTGTACACCTACTTACAAAATTCTATTCTTATGTCCATGTCCTAACAAATCTACTATCAATTAACAAATTCCTGCCTTTCAAAATTACACATAATTTCATAAATGTATCTGGCATCATCCTTCATGCGTTAAGCATACTCGCTAATGCCCAATCAACATATTATTCACTACATCACTTCTGGTATACCCAACATTATGAAGAACACGTTTTGGGAGACATCATTGTTCTTCTTCTTCCAATAATTTTAAAAATTGTAAAACTTCCTATTGTTCGTCTGGTTCCAATTCCGCCCAATCACCAACTTCACACCACATTTCCATCCTGTGCCAACTTAACAATATAAAACATAAACAAGTTCAAATAATTTCAACTTGAACATACAAACTTCATTAATAGCAAATTAATATACGTACAACATACACAAAATTGCAACATACACAAATCAAAATCAAATAAATCAATCACATACAACACATTCATTTCATTTGTAATTTTTACTGAATTCATTCATTTCATTTGTAATCAAATAAATCAATAACTTGTAACTTTTACAGCACAGTCTCAAAAATGTATTTCAATCCACATCAATGAATGTTTTACCTACAATAATCCACGAAAAATGATATTTTTTTGAAAAATGAATGTTTTGTAAATGATATTTTATAAATAAAAAATTACCTGTGAAGGAGATCGAGCGAACAAGCGAGCGTGCATGTGGAAGATGACGAATCCAGCATGCAGAAGGAGGAGGGAGGTCCCAATTAGTGTGCAAAAGGAGGACACCTAGAAACCTTCGATTGCATCAGACTCGAACGGCCGTGTAGAAGGAGGAGGGAGGTCCCAATCACCGTGTGGAAGGAGGACACCCAGAAACCTTCGGTTGCGTCAGACTCGAATAGCTATGCTGAAGGAGGAGGGAGGTTCTGATCAGCATGTGAAAGGAGGAGGACACCCAAAAACCTTCAGTTGTGTTGAACTCGGACGGCCATGCAAAAGGAGGAGGGAGGTCTCGATTGCGTACGGAAGGAAGAGGAGACCCAGAAACTGTCGATTGCATCGGACTCGGCTGGTTGACGAACGGCTGTGCTGTTACCCCTCCATAGGGTGGATTTGGTTGTTGTCATTTAACTTATGTTAAATGGTCACAATAGAAATCTTAAATTTTAAATTTATAACCGAAAGCGCACGGTATCCATTGTATTAAGTAATGTGAGTATGAGTCGAATCCACAGGGAACTAGGCATAAACAATTAATGAAAAATATGCAAGTCAATAATGCAAGCAAGAAACTATAAAAAGTACTAGAATAATTTCTCAATACAGCAATTAAGAAACGAAAAATAAACTTTGCAAAGACAGGTACAAATTTACAAAATTACAGAGATTTTCGTTTATTCGAAACTTACATTTCAAATAAACGAATTTCTCATTTTAAGGAAAATAAAGATTAGTCATTTATATACAAAAGAAAATCAAAATAAACATGAAGTATAAATCTCAATCATTCAAGTATTCAAAACTATTATTATTACATAAATCTATATAGATTCTTATATACAAACATATAAAAATATAAAGCTATAATATAAGACACCTAACCGTCTAGTTAGTTCGTAATGTTAGTTCATAATGTTAAGGTAAGACAACGAAGAATATTCGTCGTCGAACCAACAGAAAATAAAAAGAATAATTCTACAATTCAGCAAATTTGGCTTTTAACCTAACTTCCCAAAAAAATTGGACTTTTAAAACTAAAACGTTGAAAATAGTTCATACACATGCACAAAGAAAATCACAGGTCGAACTTAAAAAGTCACATGCCCATGTTAAAACTCTGAATACTGTTCACTAACTTCTCAATTTTTTTAGACTTTTAACTTCAAAACATCGATTCTTAAGTAGAGGCAAGGGCTTTTTGGTCATGGACATCTAACTTATGTTAAATGACCCTCAACGAACTTATTCTATTGAGAAAAGGCTATTATGTATGTTGCAATTCTGGAAATTGGGCTTTTAACAATAACTTCCCAAACAAATCAAACCTTTAAGAAGAAATAAACAACAGCAAGCTATTTATTAATGAAAAATCTCTTATCTTCTTCATTAGCTTCATTTGACCTCGTGCATATCTAGAGATATCAAGCACTTTATTCAATTGGTCATCTTGCTAAAACATAGGAAGATAAGTTAAATAATATTGTTAAGTTAGTGGTTAGTAAAACATTCACAAAACAAAAATAGGAAAATAAATACAAAGTTAGATGTTAGTGACGTAAAAATTTGTTAGTGGGTTAGAATGACAAAAACAGTTAACAAAATTAATACAAACAAAAATATCAGTAAGTTAGTAAGTAAAAATTGTTAGAGGTTAGTACAAAAAAATCATACAAAACTATTAGGTGTTAGCAGAAAACAGAAGAAACAGAGAAACAAAACTATACAAAACTCAACTATGAAACAACATTCACAAACTTACAGCATATACAAATAAACACAAAGGCTAGTCACGCATAGCACACAACACCACAACAAAGAAAAATAACTTTACAAGAAAGAAGAGAACTTTACATGAATTGAAAATTTTATTAACATGCATTCACAATATTTACAAAAGTTTAACTAAGATATAAGATGAGAGTACATTAATAAACTAAACTAAACTAACAACAAGAAATAAAAGTTGATCTAATGCTCTAGTTCTCACCATTTGACTTGAAATTCTATTCTTCTCCCGAATAGTGCTAGAACCTAACAAAGTGAGCTACTACATGCCTTTCTACCAGCCACCCAACATGTTGTCACCACGCTGAAATGACCACAAGAAGGGTGGATCACCTATTGGAACACTTGGGCATTGAACACCTTGTTAATGCTCGAATCTCCTCTCTACCCAGTTGCACTTGGTAGTTACTTGTCGATCTTGTCTACCTCTGCAACCCAAGGAGGTATGGTAGGGAGAGGGTGCTCGAAGAGTCCAACCCTCCACCAGGACCACCACACCAACATTAAACCCAGTGAGCTATCGACTTTCATCCTTGTTTCACTAGCAGAAGATGTAAACTCAAACACTCACACGGTTGTAAGGGTTCAAAGTTGAAAGCAAAGGATCTTGAAATCTCCCGCGCCTGCATCTTTTATAAAAGATTCATGGACATTTTTGCCCATGTGACAATAAAATTAAGGCACTAATAATTAAGGATGCAATGAAAATTTCACCTAAAAAGTTGTTCACCAATTGCAGCACACCTAAGAATGGTCAAAGATATAGTTGCAATAGGAGATCGACTACACAGACCTACAACCAACAACTCTCAAAAAAAATAGATAAGGTCTATTGCACAACAGCCAAAGGCAACGAACATTCGTTGTGTTTGGACTTAAACAAAATCGAAAGTTTACAGAAAAAAATAAAAAACTACCTAAGTTTATGTAAATATCTAAAATGTCTCTTTAACATCTACGATCATCATAAATGGTCAATTCATGCATTTTTACATCATTTAAGCACAAAATTCATGTAACTTTATAAATATGCAATTAACATGAAACTCTATTAAGATGCATAATATATAATGATTTAAACTATAAAATACTTGTATTAAGGTCTATAAAATTGCACAAATCAGCACTATACACCCTCCTTCCTTCCAAAAGAGGTCAAAGCTATTTCAAGAGAGCAACAGGAACATGAGACTCAGGAATCATGTTGAGAGTTAAAATTGAAATCGGAGTTGTCACCTTATTTTTATCGAAAAACAAGTAAAACAAGGAGAAGAAGAGAACATACTCTTCAACTCAAAGAGGAGATGTTAAATCTCCAAGAAACAAGCTCAAAGGTCTACTACTCGAAGATAGTGAGTAAGGGTTTAAGGTACTGGTGGGAAAGGTGTTAGGTACCCCCAACTAGCCCAATCTAAGCTGGCCTCCTGTGCAATCATAATTTGTGCATTATACACATACTTATCTCATGCAAATTAGAAGTGCATATATGATTATCATGCTTTATTAGCTAGAATTGCATATAACCTTTAATTTATATGAATTGCATGAATATAATACAACTTGATTAAATAATGCACAACTAGGACTTCAATTATTATTTTGCATTGGAATGACATGTAAGGCAACATTCTTGATCATATCATATTCCATTATATTATATTTCAATGTCTTAGAAACCCTTGTATGTGATCTTTTGTAGGAATAAAGTTTGAAGCCACATGGGCAAAATTGGAAAGAAGAGAATGTGGACTCTATAAATACAAGAGAGGGGCCAAAAGACTGGGGGTCTCCCATTCCATTCCCATCTCTCTCGTCCTCCCCATTCCTCTCCCTAGGGTGACCACAAGAGGGGCCGTAACTCCCTCCCCTTAGTGGAGAAGCTTGGAGATCGCCGACCTACACTTCCAATCTCAACTTTCTTCCATCATCCAAGGCCGTAGTGACAAGAGGGTGTGCTTTTGGAGGAGGATAGCTGCTGGATTGTGTGGAGCTAGGGTTTAGAGAGGGCAAGATTTCCAGGTCTTCAAAGCCAAAGAAGAAGGGGGCCGTGGGGAAGTGGTTCAAGGCAAGAGGAGGTCGTCCAAGCTCCCTTTCTCCATTCTTGGTGTCGTGGGAAGTGATTCCAGCCAAGAGGGGGTGGTCCTGATGCTGAAAACGTCTCCTCTCCACCACCATCCATAGGTTTTGGGGTGAAGGTTTATCCCCTATCCATTCTATCTTTTTTTATCTAGTTTTGTGTTAGAGTTTGTTGTTAATGATACCCAATCTATATACTTGTTGTTAGGTTAATTTTTTCTTACTGTTTTTCAATAGGATTTAGATGTATTTGAAGTTCATTTGCTTAAATACCAAAACCCAAAAATAGATGTTATTTGTGTGGATGAATGTTGGTTTGGATGAATGGATGTCAAATGGATGAATGCTTGAATGGTTTATCTTGTGAAATGTTTTGAATCCAAGTGTTTATTGAGTTTTTCCAACCCATCTAAAGGCACATTCCAGGTGTTTTGAGAATTGATTTCTACTGGAAGGGAGGTGTTTTCATGTGTGTTTGTTGGCTAGAAAGTATTTCTTGGATTTGTGAAAGTTGTAGGGAAAGAAGGGGTGTTTGATGAATGAAAAACTGCAATCC
>JAMKPZ010003306.1:0-36763 GCA_024699675.1 Amphibolis antarctica
ATATTCAGCCACTATAAAAGATCTTGTCTTGAAGGATTTTTTGGGCCACTGATTGACATTATATCATGTGTCCAATATCAACTTCACAAGACTGATTCCATAAAATAATTTTGAATGTCTGTACTTTATGGAATCCAAAAATAGTGTGCACCAATTCATTTTTATTTTCTGCATATAAACAAATTCTCTCGATATATTCACCATGCCATTTCTTCTAAAAAATTTGTGCTTGCAGAATTTTGGTTACAAATTTTGCTTTGCCATTGAATTCATCAACATACTGTAATCTACCATGTGAATGAGGGTTCTTGCTATCGAACTGATGTTCTAATCTAGCAAGTTTAAAGATGTTCTATCTAATTGTACACCCTCATTTATCAATTTAAGAGTATCATATACTAACTAAGGAGTGATTTCAAAAACAGTCTTATCTATGTTGGTAAATAATCTACCCTCCTCAACATGTAAGTTAGCATAGAATGCAGCAATGACTTCTCTGAATACATCTAACTTACAATTTGTTAGTATAATATCTAGCAGACCTTGAAAGTTTAAGAGATCTTTAATCTATTGTAAATCTTTGAAATTTACTGGTCTTTCGTACAGTATCTCATAATTCAAAAATGTATTATAATTGTCCAAACATTCCTGATTTCTAAAATATAGATTTTCTATTGGCATACCTTCCTCAGGAAATGAATGAGAAGTGCTTGACAAATCTTCAACATTCTCTGTCTGTGATTGATATACAACAAATCCCAACTTATCTTCATTCTGCACCTCTGAAGTTTCTTATTGCTGATTTACATGCTCCTCTTCAGCTTGGAAATAAATAGATTCTTGTATGCATTGTTCAATTGAGATTCTTAGAGGGCTGTAATGTTCTTCCATTACAACTGAAATTTGATGTTCTACAGCTTCCTCCACCCTACTTTTAGGGCTCAACTGTTCTAAAGTTGATAGTTGTAGACGGATGGGTGTAGTATTCTTAGGCTTTGGAGTGAGCTTCTTATGTCTCCTTCCAGCAGCTCTAAAACACTCTCCTATTTCAAATGTATTGAACGGTATCATGGAATCACCAAATGATTTTAATACATTTCGCTCAGCACACCTGATATTGTGTAGTTTTTCTCCTTTCGACTGTAATCGTAGTCGCAAGTTCCCTGTTTCTGCAATGTTGACATCCTCTGCAACAACTTCAAAGACATCAGCAGAGAAGTCATACCTGGATTTCAATAGCTCTATCTCTTTGTCGACCTTGTTGATTTTGACCTGCCATGTATGCGGGAGTACCGGTGGAACTTAAATATTTTTGTTCCCGCGTGCCATTGCTATGTTACTGACAGTGAAGCTTCTTTTCCAAGTGACGAACGACGCAGTTGCTCTTGCTCAAGAAGACTACGGCACAGGGCATTACGAATTTAAGCTTTATATATGCTTAGAGATTGGAGGTTAAAGTTGTCAGATTTTTATAATTGGATCTTACCATAAAGATATTTGCTATTCAATACTACTACTTATTTGAAAGACCGGACGATTGTATTAAAAAATCAGCATTGTAAGTTAAAAGATCAGACAATTGTATTAAAAGACTGATGTTTTAACATTCACACGTGACTTTTTAAGTTAGGCATGTACGTTATACACTATAGTTGTCAACTTAATATTTGAAGGGGTATAGTTAGGTAAATAACTATTACATATGAATATAATTCGTGAAAAATCATAATAGAATGTCATGTGAAATTTTACGTTCACACGTGATGAGAGAATCGGTATTTTATGTTAAAAGATCAAACGATTGTATTAAAAGACCGGCGTTTTAACATTCACACGTGACTTTTTAAGTTAGGCGCGTGCGTTGTACAGTATGACCATCAACTTAATATTCGAAGGGGTATATTTAGGTAAATAACTGTTATATATGAATATAGTTCGTGAAAAATCACAGTAGAATGTCACGTGAAATTTTACGTTCACACGTGATGAGAGAATCGACGTTTTATGTTAAAAGACCGGATAATTGTATTAAAAGATTGGCATTTGAACATTCACATGTGACTTTTTAAGTTAGGCGTGTGCATTGTACAGTATGGCCATCACCCAAGTAATTCAATTGACGGTACTTCTACCTAATTGTAAGGTAAAGTCACAAAACTATTGTTTATAGATGGGTCTGTAAATGGTACTTTCGTCCGTCGTTACTTTATTTTTACGGTACTTCCACCTTATTTTAACATTGAAAAACCACTTGACAGTTTTTACAACGATAATAGGGTTACTCTTAAAGCTTTATGTGAATCTATGTACACTAAATATATTGATAACAATAAGTTTTATTATAGAACGTTAACAATAAATTCTTCATCAAAACAGTAAGGATAATTAATCAGAGAACATTATCCTTAACAATCTCCACATTTGTTATGATTACAAAACTAAACATATATATTAAAAAGATATATGTCACCAAACACAAGTCCTAACCTGAACAAATTTCAATATTTCAATATATTACATTAGTTTATTTGACTAAAATAGTTACATCGACATATATCTCACTATGATAATTACATCAGTTTATTTGTAATGTAAGCTTCCTTGTGCCATACTCCTCTTCAGGCATCATCTTCCCTGTTTTATTGACGAGTACCTGCATTAGGGCAAGTAGTTATATAATGACCTAATTCCCCACACTTATGACATGTCATTCTCTTCTTTCGGGTGTTACTTTCTTCAATGAAAGCTTTTGGCCGTTGAGAATGGGTAGGTCTTCCATTGGTTTTTCTTGATGTAGATGGATTATTCACCACAAAACCAATTGGTAAATCAACTGTGGTGAGGTTATTCCCACTTTGATCATCTTGTGCACACTGCACAATTAATCGACCGGCTCTCTTCAACAAATCATCAAAATTTGATTTCACTAGTGCATACTATTCTGTTGAAGTGAAAGTAGTGTCCACCAATTTGAATGCACTAGACTGTAAGTTCCATCTCATGAGAGGAATAAACCTGTGACAAAAACAAAAGGATGTCTCATCAGCATCAATTGTGGAAATAAAATTATTTGATGAATATAATAAACATACCCGTCAACATGATATGGTGGTTCACCAATAGTGCTACTATGGTATCTACAGTAAATGGTCCATCTATGCAATATATATTTGCTTGGTATGTGAGTGATTTGTTTCTTCCATAATACAAAAAAGATATGATAACAAAGAAGACCTTCATTTTCAAATTTATTGCATGAACAACATACGTCATAATTGGTCTTCATATTCAAACTAACTATTTTAGGTTTTCTTGACATCATTAGATTCCAAATTTCAAAACAATATTGCACACCTACTTTGCTTATTTTTTTATTAAGATACATCAATCCTTTTCTCATTTCATCTTGGAATACCTTTTCTCATTTCATATTGGAATACAGAAAAAATCTTCCTTGTATAACTTACAGTAACTTGAATTTCAATTAAGGTAGAGAACAAAAATGTCAATTTTGTTATCAAAGTAATTAAGTCTTCACGTTCCTTGGATTGATGTCTTGCTTTTAATACTTTATTATATTAGAAAACAAATTCTGAAAAAAAAGTATGAGAATGCACATACCCATCCAAAAATGAATTTACGCTCTCACACCTTTGACTTGTGGTCATGCCTACCATAAATATATCTTTCATATAGCATGGAACTCAATACTTTCGGATGGTATACATGTAATTCAGCCAAGAGTTACCATGCAGTGTTGGATATTTAACTGTCAATAATTCTCACTCTTTTCAAACTCTTTAGGAGTCCTTGCAACGTATATACATTTATTGTAATTAACCTTGAAGTTGACATCAGTGTGCATCTCTAGGACATGACTAATGATATTTTGATCAATATGCCAAGAACAATAACGATGTACAAAATCTGAAAAAACTTAAGGAATAACTGCACACATTGCATGATCTTGATCTGCAATAATGACATTTGGATTCTTGCCATACATACAAGTTTGGAATGTACTAAACAACGAATGAAATGTTTCTTTTGTCTCATTTACTAGTAAAGCACACCCAAACAATGTGGACTGCTTGTGGTAATTTACTCCAATAAATGGTGCAAAATGCATGTTGAAATTATTGGTCCTATAAGTGGTGTCAAAAACAACCACATCTCCAAACTTCATATATGCTTCATGAGCCCTTCTATCAATCCGGAAGACACTTCTGATTGTATAATTTTCATCTAATTCAAAATAGAAGAAATAATTTGGATCCTTATGACTTTGTTGTTGAAAATACTGTACTACCGTCATACATTCCTTGCCCATATTATTCTTTCGCCTACTCTTGTTAAGGTGAATAACTTAATCAAGACTAATATTACATATTTAAAAGAACATTTACCGCTTTGGAAGGTTGAATGTCACATTCTGAGAGGGTATTCAGTAACCCTTTTGATACAAATGATATCTTTTTATGAGATCTTAACATCTTCGATTTTGCAGGTGATGCAAGAACATGATTATGCTCATTGACAAATTTCTCAACACACACATTTAATTCATTGCGCACCACATAAAACCTTGCAGCACAACCCTCCCGGATGTCTCGTTGCCTGCCCATATCACTTTCCGAACAACGTTTGTCATTCATGTCCTTATGTCCCTCTTTATAACAAACAAAATTACATGCTATTAATTTTCCACTGGCTTTTGATTTTCTGAAGCAACTTTTTATAATAGCAAAACTTTTCTTCATTGCATATGCATTATAAAAATTATATGCATCATCCTCCAAAGAAAATTTCATGGCATGGTGTGAACTTACACTTCCTTCTCCTTCTCCATCAGAATGGCTAGCCGATCCTTCTATTCTAATATTGAACTTTAGGTCATCAAGCCCTTGCATTTAAGAATAGTTATGTTCGAGCTATTATACTTATTATTTATCATCTAATAGCTTTTGACAATTCGAGAATGGTTGATTCTTTAATTAAAAATGCGACAATAAAGGAGTGAGACTTTGAAATTATCAACCACTCTGTAAAGTTAACGTTGCAACATTTAATTAAAGTTATCAACCACTCTGTAATTATCAACCACTTTGTAAATATCAACCACTCTGTAAAGGTATACATATTATGACTTTTAAATTACCAACATACTAAGATAATTAACTTTAAATTTCAAAGTATGTTGATAACTTTACAAAGTAGTTGATAATAATCTTAGTCTATTGATAATTAACTTTACAGAGTGATTAATAATTATCAACCACTCTGTAAATGTTAACTTGAATTTGTAGTTATCTATTTACTTTTACATCCGTCTACTCTTTATAGAGTGGTTGATAATTAAATGTAACATTTCAAATTAAACATATTTTACTTTGTACTATTAAATAAAATATTTAATGTAATTAATAGTTCATCGGTCTAACTAACTTTTTTCCTAATAAACGTTGTAAACATTTTTTCTCTAATAAATGTTCATTCATATTAATTGAAAGTATAATCAATGCACTTAATAAATCAACTTTTAATAACATGAAAGCACACCTGTAACTCGACTATAGATCCAACACTAACTAACATTATTTCGTGTTACATTCGATAACTTTAAAAAGATCGAGTGGAAGACGAGGGGACTCCGAGGAGACGACGAATCGCAAATCTCATAGGTGACTTTTTGTGAAGTTTTTTTATGTTAAATCTCGTAAGTGACGAAAATGAATCGCAAATATCGCAAGTGTCATCGACGACGGGAGTTTTTTTTTTGATACACTCTCTCTTGATTTAATAGCCATTAAACATTGATCTAATGAGTAACTACAGAATTAACTTCTATAAACACCTATAAAGTTATTTTTCCCATATATATATATATATATATATACATATGGTGCAGCCGGCAGCTAGCGCATGCAGCAGGTAGCTAGGCTGATCGATGAATCAAAAAAGATAATGAAAGTTGGTACAACCGCCAAATATTACATGTTTTTTTCAAATCTACTTTCTCCATCACCCAACATACCATCCATCAAATCTAGCTAACCATCATGATATATATATACATATATATATATAGGTAGAACGTACAGTTAATTGCAAAGCAGCTAGCTGCCGGTTAATTGATTTTCATGATCGGGTATTAATTGATTAACATATGGATAGGTACGGTGCAGATCGGTTAATATAATTAATGACCGATCAATTAATCGAAGCCCACCATGAAGCATGCAGGAGATTATATATATATAATTAAGGGGGCGATCGAGCTAGGACTACGTGCGATTAATTCATGTATCGGCGCACAAGCGGCTGGTACATACAGTGATTAAGACGAGACACACACACACACATATATATATATGCAAAAAGATCGAGATCCCAACATTAATTACTTGATCCATCAATATGCGTGATTAATTGGATGGGTTTAGGGTTACCGGGTGGGTGGTCGATGTTGTCGATCAGAAAGGTGGACGTCCGGCCGCAGTCCACCCGTGGGCGTCGACGGCCGGCATGCTCCCCATCGGAAGGTCGAAGAAGGGGAAGAAAGAGGATGGGTCCGGGAAGGGGTTGCCGCCGCCGCCGCCGCCGCCGCCGACCACTTCCGCTCCACCCGGCGCCGGTGGGTGCGGCTGCTGCTGGTTCTCCTCCTCCTCCTCCTCCTCCTCCTCCTCCTCCTCCAGCGGAAGCCGCTCGTAGGCGACGTTGGTGAAGGACGCGGCGATCACCATCACGGGACCTGCGGCGGTCAGCTCCCCCACCACGCTGCCCCCCACCACCTGACCCTGCCCCCCCGCAAGGAAGATGGTGAGGCTGGTGGCGCCCGGCGGAGCCGGGTGTGGGAGGAAGGAGCCGGAGAGGGAGAGGATGTCGAAGCGGCCGTGCAGGGTTAGGACCGCACCCGCCGAAGCCGGCTGCCGCAGGCTCACGTTGGTCACCGTGCCACTGCCGCTCAGGACGCACACTCCCCGCTGGCGGCGCCGCGCGTAGGTGGCAACCGAGTCGAAGACGTCGCAGCCGCCCCCGACCTCCAGGATGTGGGCTCGGAGGGTGTTGGCACTCTCCCTTGTGATGATCACCGGCGGCTTCAGCTTGTTCTTGGATCCCGCCGGGCGTCCCCGGGGGCGCCTCCCCCCACCCCCGTCCCCCGATGAGATCTGCAACCTCCCCTCCCCTGCACCAAATCATTCCACATCTTAATTAATCCACAACCTACCTAACCAATACATAAAATATATGAATATCTATTAACACCGGCCTGGGGTCTCCGATGGGAGCTCCGGCGGGGCAGCGTCGGCGTCGGCGTCGTCGGAGTGCTGGAGATGGAGGTGATGGTGGACGAAACGGGAGGTGGTGCCCAGATCCATATCATACCCACATGAAATTATAATACAGCTACCTCTAGCTAGGCTGGAAAACCAATTTAACAAGCTCTCTCTCTCTCTCTCTCTCTCCCTCCCCCCCCCCCTCTCTCTCTCTCTCTCTATATATATATATATATATATATATAACAGTTTCTTGCTTGCAGCTTGCAGAGATTTCAATTATATAATTCGAATCGAAGTAGTACGTGAAAGGTGGAACAATTAATTGTGATATATATATATTATAAAAAAACGATCGAGCTAGCTACTCCGGCGGCCGGCGGCCGGCGCCCTCTATTTAATTCCATCCATCATACATGTACACACAGTGACTAAAAGAGGGAGGATTGATGAGGAGGAGGAGGAGATTATAAAGACAAAAGGAGGCCGGGGTCGATCATCAAGTGATCGATCATCAAGAAGCATATATGGCCGGCCGGAGCTAGCTAGCTGGCTGCAGGCCGGTTAGATCGATCGAGATCGAGGAGACCTACCCGGCCGCTGTGCATGTGCTGCGGAAGAAGCAAGCTAGCTATACAGATCGAGTTGCCGTCGTTGGTACAGGACTTGCTAGTTGGGATAGCTAGAATTTAAAGATCGATCAGATCGAATTAAGCTACACATACGTACGTACACAGATCGACACCAACACAAACACAAACAGATGGGCGGGGGCAAGCAATTCAAGCTGAGAGATCGATCCAGAGAGATCTAGAGATTAAAAGATCGAGGTATCAGATGGATTGGTGGGCGGGCAAATTAGAGAGAAGAAGATCGAGAAGAGGAAAGAGACGGAAGATCGAGAAGAAATTAAAGGGCGGGATTGTTGAGATTAATTATACGCGGGAGACCTCCATCATCTCCTCGATCGCCTCTTCCGCCTCTCTGCAAATCGGTCGATCCGGTAGTGGGTACGGTGATAAAATAATGGAATCGATCTTAGCGGCTAGCTTAGCTCCCACACACTGCCCTAGGCCGTGGATATATGGTGAGGTCGATCCATATAAACTAATACATATGGGGGCATTAATTAAACTAATTATATCATATGATGCTGCTTAAGCTAGTAAACCAACCAAGCAAGCAGGTTACTAATACACACACACACACAGATATATATATATATATATATATATTATGGTGTACTTACGTACTGGTTTGTGATGTAAATTAATTAATTAAGAGTACGTGTTGACGCCCAGGGGCACAATGCGTTGAATACGTAAAAGCTTATCATAAGTACGAAATAATGTTGAAATACATAGTTTTATATCAAATATGACGTAATAAACTTTATTCTTATATTACGAAGAATCATTCTCTAATAAACGTTATCTAAAGATTTTAAAAAAGATATTTCTACGACGGTATACGTGGTGGTCTACCTCACGCCTGCCGGTGTTGATTAATTAATTAATTAATTAATCTGCAGGCTGCTGCCGCCGCCGCCTAGCTTCTTTAATTTAATTATCTTCCACTTCGAATTAATTAATATCGACAGGGGACGATTACTTGGTACTTTTAGCTTGTGCTGCAGTTCTAATTACGTACGTTGCCATCATGATCAATTAATTATCAATTAAAGCACCTTGTAATTTAAAATTAATGCATGTTCGTGGTTTTAATTAGTTTTGTAATCGATTAAGGCCGGCGTGGGAATTAATTAATACTTCGCAATTAATTCAGTAATCATTTTCCAAACCCAACACATGCATAATATTTATAATAATAAATATATATAATTAAAAACCGTTGTCCAAATGGTCTGGGCCACGGTCAAATGGATCGATCGAGTCCACACCACATTGACCCGGCCCTTCCCTCTCCTTTCATTTCCACGGCTCCAACCTGCTCATGGACCCGGATAAGGATCGGACCGTCTGTATAAGGAATGGATCTGGACTTCTTTTTTAAAAAATTGTTATTTTAAAATAATCCTACCACGTAAAATTTTAAATTATAATTTTAATAAAAAATATTTTAACTATCAAAATATCATTTTAACTGATCTTAACTTTTGCATTATTTTAGTAAAATTTTAAATCAGTCGAATATTACAACGGTTTAATATTATTAGGTAAAATATATTTATAAATAAAAAAATATTTTTTAGTGACATGATTAACGTTATTTTTTTAATAATATTTTAATTAAACGGTCGATTTTAAATTTAAATCATTTAATTTTTTTAATAATTTATCTAATTAATATGATCTTAATTAGTCTTTTTTTTGTGTACATGGTACTGTTCAATTAACTTTTATTGTCTAATTGTTGATATTTTTGAACTCACGTATACAAAGTATTATATTCGACGATCTCAACAATGACTTTTTTCCCTCTACCTCTATTAATTAAGAAGTCATAAATATTTTTGTTGAGATTCTCGTAACATACTGCTACTTTTTTAAATCTATCATTCATTATTCATTTGAATCTTTTTTTAATCATTATCTGATGTATATATACATACATATATATATATATGAAAAATTGCTCTGTAGACACCTACAGAAGTCGGTTCTGTAGGTGCCCATTAGATCAATCTTTAATGACAAAGTGAGAGTGTTTGAAAAAAAACTCTCACTAATTCCACCCACACAAAAGCAGTCTTTTTATTTTATGGCAAACATTACCACAAGTCAAAGGTCTAAAAGCATGAATGCATTTTTTTATGAGTATGTGCATTCTCGTACTCCTATTTTAGAAAAAAAATTTCCAATATAATAGAGCATCGAAAGCAATACATCAATCCGAGGAACATGAATACTTAATTACTGTGACAACAAAGCCGACACTTTTGTTTTCTAACTCAATTGAAATACAGGTTGTTGCAAGTTATGCAGGGAATATATTTTCTGTATTCCAATATGAAATGAGAAAATGATTGACGCATATTAATAAAAAACACAAGCAAAGTAGGTGGACAATATTGTTTTGAAGTTTAGAATCCAATAATGACAAGCAAACTTAAAATAGTTACTTTGAATATGAAAATCAATTATGATGTATGTTGTTCATGTAAGAAATTTGAAAATGAATGTCTTATTTGACATTATATTTTTTCTGTATCATAGAAGAAATAAATTACCCACGTACCAAACAAATATATATTACATAGATGAATCATTCACTGTAGATACCACAGTAGCATTATTGATGAACCATTAGATAATGTTGACGTGTATGTTTATTATATTCATCAAAGAATTTTATTTTCACAATTGATGCTAATGAAACATCTTTTTGTATTTGTCACTGGTTTACTCCTCTCATGAGATGAGACTTACAGTCTAGTGCATTCAAATTGGTGGACATTGCTTTCACTTCAATAGAATAGTACGCACTAGTGAAATCAACTTTTGTTGAAAAAAACCACTGAATTAAGTATGTAGTGTACACATGATGATCAAAGTGGAAATGACCCCACCACAGTTGATTTATCAACTAGTTTAGTGGTGAATAATTCATCTACATTAAGAAAAATAAAAGGAAGACCTGCCCATTCTCAATGGCTAAAAGCTTCAATTAAAGAAATTAACACCTAAAAGAAGAGAATGATGTATTATAGGTGTGGGAAACTAAGTCATTACATAACTACTTGCCTCAATGCAGGTACTTGTCAATAAAGCAAGGAAGATAATGAATATTCAAATGAGTATAGTTACTTAAATAAGTGTTAAATATGAATATAGTTCGTGAAATATTATGATAGAATGTCACGTAAAATTTTAATTTCACATGTGATGAGAGAATCGACGTTTTGTGTTAAAAGACCAAACGATTGTATTAAAAGACTAGCGTTTTAACATTAACACATGACTTTTAAATTTAGATGCGTGAAGTTAATGTCTTTACTTTACGGTTTCGCGTAGAGTAAAGTCTTCCTTTCTAATCTCTTTTAAATACATGACATAAATCACTTATTTGAAAATCATAAATACATTATTTTACTTAAATATATGACATAATATTTAATAAAAATCTCTTTTAAATCAATATTCAGTAATTGAAAATCAAAACCACCTAAGTATTTCAATTAACAGTACTTCTGCCTAATTGTAAGGTATATGCATGGAACTACCATTTATAGATGGGTCCATAAACGATAGTTCCGTGCGTTACTTTTTTATTTTAACGATACTTCTGTAAAATCATTAAGAAATGTAGAAGTTAAATACTTCCCCTAGAATAGTGCATATTGTAATTGAAATTAAATACAACGACATGTGAAAAATAATCGATTGAAAAGAACATCAAAATAATTGAATTTTAAAAATTAAAAATGAAAACAATAGATAATTACAACATTAAATTAATCTTGTGATCATTAAAATGAGGGAGATTGTTGAATATTATGTATTGATGATGAATGCTTAATTAAACTAATCATGATTTGATGGTAATTTAAAAGTTGTAATTATATTTGCTAATTATCTATTTACTTATTACTTAATCATAACTAGAAATATTATTTAAGTTAATACTAAATTATTTAACACTATACCCATTCGATTTAGGTTAAGTGTTTTTAATATTTAATCAAAATATTTTTTAATTAAAATAAAATTAATTAAAAATACAATCCACTCTAATATTTAAGTTAGTAGATTATATATGTTTAATATTTAGAATATCTCGGCTTGATATTGGAATGTGTATAGTTACTTAAATAAGTGTTAGATATGAATATAGTTCGTGAAAAATCATGTTAGAATGTAACATGAAATTTTAAGTTCACATGTGATGAGAGAATCGACGTTTTGTGTTAAAAGACCAGACGATTGTATTAAAAAACCGGCGTTTTAATATTAACACGTGACTTTTTAAGTTAGAAGCGTGCGTTGTACAGTTAGGTTGTACAGTTAACGTATTTACTTTACAGTTCTACGTTGAATAAAGTCTTTCATTTTAAATTTTTTCAACAATATTTAAATGTTAAATACCCAATCTTAAAAAATTAAGTTATTTATTTGAAAATCTTAAATACCTTATTATACTTAATTGAAATTAAACACAACGGTACGTGGAAAATTATCGGAAGAGAATATGAAAATGTTGAATATTTTATTTTACTTAAATTTATGATTTAATATTTAATCAAAATATTTTTAAATTCAAAATGAATTAATTAAAAATTAAATCCACCTAAATATTTTCATTAATAATTTTACAAATTATAAGAATATTTTACAATTAAATATTTAATAATTAAATCAATTAATTGAAAATATAAAATACAAAATACAAAATCACACAAATATTTTAGCACTTCATTAAAAATTTAAGTCATTGATTTAAATAATTTATTAATCACTTACTCTAACATATTAAAATAATAAATTATCACATATGTTAATCCATAAATTTATTTCAAATTTAATCACCGTAATTAATTAATAAATAAATAATTTTCATAAGTTAATTAATATAACGATTTAAAATATACGTATGTAGGTGGACTTTTAAAGTTAAGGGAGAGAGAATATACATATCTTTTTAGGTAAAAAAAAAGTATTTTTAAATTTCATATATACGAGAAATATTAACTTTTAAGTTACGTAATTTTACCTGTTAAAATCGATGGACACTTACAAAATTGACATTTGTAGATGTACTGAACCCGAACCCTTATATATATATATATGCTAAAAAATAATTTAAAATTAAATATCATTAGAAAAATAATTTTAAGATGTTATCAAAAAATTAATTTTTTTTATAAATTTATATTTTTTAAAAGTATAAAGGTGAGAAATAATAAAAAATAATATATTTAACAGGAAAGGTTTTTTTTGGTTTTTAAACATCACCTTTTGTCTCCGCGTCCGCGTCCCTTCACATGTCCTTCCTCGCCACAAAAAAGTCCGGCATTGACCGCTTCCCCCGCCCTTCCTCCCCCGCGCATCCACACCGCAATCCGAACTCCCCGTCGACAGTCCTGGTTGGGTCTGGATCGCGATGGACAGCGTCTCGCGGAACTGGGAGCGTCTGGTGCGGGCCACCTTGCAGAGGGAGCAGCTCCGTTCCGCCGGAGCGGGTCCTGGAGGTGCCGGCCCCGGGGCCGCAGGACGAGCTCCCTATGGCCTCGCTGGTGCGGTCCCGCCCTCTCTTGTGAAATCCACAAACATCGATGCCATTCTTCAGGCCGCCGATGAGATCGGCGACCAGGATCCCAATGTCGCTAGAATACGTAAGCCTCTACTCTTCCCCGTTCTTCTTCTCGATCTTCGTAGCAGTTTTTTGTTTCTCTTTCGTTGCTCGAAATCCACTGTGTTCTACTTTTTTTTTTTTTGGAATAGCGATTTCTCATAACTTATATTCTAGCGACGAATGAATTATAGGAGAAACATTGATATTGGCACTCTACGCTTCGGAATCTCTGCGTACACTACTCGTAAACCAAAGCCGAACGCCTAATTCGGTTTCATGATTTTGATCAATGTAACGCACATCAGTTTGGATTGTCGTAAAGTTTCCGGCATTTATGTTTCCATATTGTTAGTACTTTTGCTTGATCTTTGCACAAAACATGCCATACTTCACAACTGAGTGCTAAACAGAAATGTCATAGTCATCAATGGGGTTGCTATATCTGAGTTTTCTATACTTGACAGGACGCTGAATTTATTCAAATTTTGTCGCCAGCAGTAGTTCATTGCTTTGTAATAATTTTTGGAACATTTTTTTAATTTTCGTTTTGCTATTTTTCGTGCCTGTAACTTGGATGATCTTATTCAATAAGAGTCTTCCTTACCCTTTTTAAAAAAGGCCAGCAACACCACCCTTGTTCGAACGAGGAAAGGGTGTTCCTGAACAATGAGGTGGGTTACTATAGGGATCCACTCCTAATGGAACTCTCTATGGCTTGTTGGAAGTGGAGCCATTGTTGGTTGGTTTGTGTGTGAACAGAACTCAATGTATTGGCAGAAAGTTTTCTAGGGGTTATGTTATTGAGGAAATGAGGACTTCCTTTGTTTGGATTGAGGTGGTTTAGCATAAATCTTCCTATTGATAATTATAAGTTCACCTGGACCGGCTTCGGAAGATTCCCTCTTAATTTAAAATTGATTGGGCGCTTATTGACTCTGGTGGGGGGACAAATTTCCACTTGGCAAGGTTTATGGTCTGTCTCTACCTTGCTTAGGCTATACACCCTTCTTTGTTTCGGATAAAATGCCCTTTCTGCATAGAGTCGTTTTGGTTGAAAAATGCTGAATTATGATTGCTCCTGACTGGAATATGGGCAATGAATGTGCATGGCAATCCCTTCAAAAGATTATCAACTAAATGCATTTAAAATAAGTGTAACCAAATGCTACTAAGGCAGGGTCTGGAAATGCATTTAAAATAAGCATTTATTGGATAACCATTTCTAAATGTGACCGAAGTTAAGTGCTTATTGTGAAAGGTAAATAAACAATTAGGAAATCATTTTACCACTTATTCAATACATTGTTTTCAAACTGTTTATTGAATAAGATCCATTTTTGAATAAGTGTTTATTCGATAAACATTTTCAAGTGTGGTTTAAACTCAAGAATGTAGACGAGGCTGCAAATGGAAGTGGCACAAATATAAGCAGAGGTATGCTCAGAAAAGTCCTTGCCAGATTAGTCCAAGCTGACTGAAACAGAGTGAGAACTTAGACTTTATTCCAAACAAGTGATAGGGATGACTCACTTCTCAAAAACAGAAAAAAAAGACGTGGAAATGATTCTTGAAGTTGGACAGCAAGCTTAGTGGTAAACAATCTTGAGAGATTTGGTTTGGACTGGATAACAGCAACACATCCTTCTTCCATAAATGTGCAAGTGTTAGGAGATTGGACAATATCTCAAGGATTGAGTGTAATGACCAGATTTACGAGGGCCTGAAGCTAATCAATTTATTGCCGAAATTTGCAGAAAGCTCTTTGCTGGACAGTGGCTAGGTGGAGGGCTCTCCTTGTCGTCCATGCTGTTTTCTGGAGTACTTTGCTTGCTAGATTTGAAGTTATTTTTAATGAAGCTAGGAAGGATTGACAATTGAAGATTGGTCGATTGAATTAGGCATAGAGTCAACCCTAATAAAAAACAATTTTATTAGAAACAGAGTAGGAGTTGTACCAATTAAAAATAAGATAATAGAAAATCAGTTTAGGTAGTTTGGTCATATCTTTGGTAGACTAAATAATGCATTAGTTATGAGATGAGAATTAATTAATATAGAACTAATTAAAAGAGATGGAATTGGATGGTCACCAAAACCCTCATGCGATGCATGGAAAAGGTGAACAAGTTTAGGCAAATGAAATGCTTGTAATACAAATTACATTCATGAAATGGTACACATTATGATGACCATCTAAATCTATTATACATTAACCCGTGTAGCCACCAGTTCTCTCATTACTACTGATATCCTTTTGTTGTCCTCCATTTAATGGTATGTCATGATCCCTTTCTGCCACCTCTCTGTCATTGGAAGCTATATTTGGATGTGCATTGATGACTGGTATCCTTTGGTGAAAGTTCATTTTCAATTTATATTTGAAGAACCCTAATTTTGAATTTATTGAAAATGGGGAAACCATTTATAACATTGTGCACTGGATGTCCGTTAATGTGTGGCTATTGTATTGGATGTAGTATTTTATTATTAGCTGATATTTTTTCTGACCTTTGATCGCAAGTGTGTGAACAAGCATACACAATGGCCCAGGATCTGGATCCTAGTAGTGATGGAAGAGGAGTGCTGCAGTTCAAAACTGGCTTAATGTCAGTAATCAAGGTAGTAAAAGCATGTGTATTTTTTTTCTACTTTGCATCTTTTTTCTGCCTTCTCTTGCTTAATGCGTTTTATGTTTGTACATCTGACTGTATATCTTATAGCAAAAGTTGGCCAAGAAAGTTGGGACCCAAATTGATCGAGAACGTGATGTTGAACAACTATGGACGTTTTATCTATTGTATAAAAGGAGAAATAGAGTGGATGACATTCAAAGGGAGCAGGAGAGGTCGAGGGAATCTGGGACCTTTATGGGAGAGTATGGTTTCTTTATCCTTTTTACTTGAGTGTTATCTGATTTATTAGAATATTACAAATGTTTACATTTCTCCTTTTCTACCACTGTTAGTTTTGTTTGTTTGGTCTTTCGCTATTTTGAGATCTTCAGTCATGTTGTGCCAGTTTTACGTTTGAAAACAAATGTTTAACTGAGTTTTGTACTTTTGTTATCAATCACTCTCCAATTGCTATGTTATCAATCACATTTCTTCGTGAGCAGTAAATCAGTGATGTATCACATTGAGAATATCTAGAAGTAATAGCATGATCTACCAGAAGTGTAGTTTCCTTATCCTTGCAACCTCTTCTTCTATCTTTAGTTGTCTTTGGTTGCTAAGAGGCTGTTGGCGATGAGGTCCCTCTGACAAGTTTTCCTCATCTGACAAGCTCTTGCCTTGTCCAAGACACGATAGTAGTGAACTTTAATCTGGTAGCTTTCTTTTCCCATAGTGAGCTTGACCTCTTTTCCAATGGTAGAGCATTCATAGCCATCTTCACTTGTATTTTAGCTGCCTTGAGGTTCATTCTTCTTTGTGTAGCGAAGTGTACATCTTGGAGATACCAAGGGACCTCACCACTGAGCTGAAAGTTTGAAGACTCCACAAGTTGAGCAGATTCCCCAATCAAACCCATTTTAACTTCTGTATTGGTGCTTCCTAAGCTCTTGCACACCTCTTTCATTCAACTCAATGAACCAAAACCTCCCCCACTCTTGTGGTCTTATCCTCAAGAAGAGCCTACCTCTATGAAGGATTTGGGAGCTCCACTAAGAGAGAGCCACCAAAGAGATGCCACACCCACAACCTCCTTCGGTAGCTCCACCAAGTATTATGCCATCTACTTAGAGTCGCATCCTTAGTCCTAACAACATTACACATCAAACAATGATTTGAAAGCCTTCACCACCCGTCCACTTGAGAATCTTGGTTGAGGACAATGAATGACAATGCCTCTAAGATCGCTTTCCGTTTTAGCTCTCTGATAGTGTCCGTGGTTTACCTTCATTCCCATCATGTTGCTTTGTGCCCCACCCTATACCTTGACACTTCATTGGATCTTGGCAATTCATTGCTTGATGTCCAAGACCAAGACAACATAAGCATTGGTTGGTGTGGCACCTCCTCCAAGTCCCTCCTTTTGCCACTCTTGATGTATCTTGCTGCCTTGCCTCTTTCCAATCAACACAATTAAGAGGGGAAGGTCTAGTGCCTTGAGCCACATCAACCTTTGCATCCTTAAGAGACAAGCTCTCCACTTCCTTAGACCTACTCTGCCATCTCTCCCTGTATTGAACCTAGGTCTCCTTCATTCTTGTCCTTCAACAACAGCTCCCCACTCTTAGCAAAATGTAAATTCAATAGATTTAGTTATGAATAGAATAGATGGAGGGTGGAAATTCATGTGGTTGACCTTACTCAGTGTGATTAAACATCTTTTTTTTTTTTTTTTGAGATGGATAAGATTGAACTTATTAGATTAAGAAAAATAAAAAGTACAAGGAGTGAAACAAACACTCTTTCTTGGAGGATAGAAAAACAAAAACAAAAACAACAATCCAATTCCGAACCATAATCTTACTACATAGGGTTGGCCAAATGAATCCTATTCTTTCTAATATTTCTATATATTGCCAAATATTTAGTTAAATTACATAAATTTAAATATTTCTTATAATTCTTAATTAAATAGTTTTAGACCTACTTCTACTTCGTTTAATTTCTTCTCTACTAATTAATTCTCTTTTCTTGATTGACACATTTTGTGGTCTTCCAAGGATACAATTGAACCACCTAAATTGATTTTCTATTATCTTATCTTCAATAGGTACAACTCCTAATTGGTGCATTTCTTGCCTTGTTAGAAAAGAAAGAAAGGTAAACAATATTATAGCAAGGAAAATATGAAAAAGACTATTTTCCTCAAAATTTGACGAGTCCTACAGCTGGCTCTAAAACTGACTGGAAGTTTTCATGCTCCTTTTTGAAGATAATTTTGTCCCTTACTAGCCAAATGCTCTAACAGATTGCTTGTATAGCATATCTGATAAAAAATATAATCAAGTCTCAAAATTAAAAAATCAACTAATTTGATTTCTCAGGTAGGCTCCTAGCTGCCTAGGTATCCAAGACACTCAAGGTTGCCACTTTTTGACCTTGTTGCCTTGATAACAATATTACATTCCATATGCATTTGTCGATTTCATCAATGTGTTTTAATTCTTTGAACAATATTTTCTATGATTTTTTATTATTAATCTTAAATGTATAAATTCTTATTTTCATTTATGTCATTCCCCGTCTTATCTGTGCCTGTATTATTATCCCAACGTTGTTAATTTCATGCATTGATCTTGGTCTTACTTTGTAAAACATTTGGACTCTAAGGTATCTCTACATGGTTATTGTTTAGAATAATTTTCTACTTTTTTGTCCACTCTCTAACATCTTGGTTATTTCTTTTTCAATTTCTTTTGTTATTTCATTCATAAGGATTAAAATTACATACCATTAGACCTTTTTTAGAGTCCACGTTGGTGAGAACCTTGTGCATCAAGTTTACCCTTTCTTTTATTCATAATGCTCTATACAATGACCTAATTGAAAAGGTTTTGTGATGTATTAGTTTGATATTATGTCCTTGTTGTATTTCTTTTTTGATGTTTTCTTTAGTGAAAGGTTATACATTAGATGTCGTAGACTTGTGGCTTTAGAAAAATTTGAGACTTAAAAATAATGCTTGATGTTATTTATTCTATGTATCTATGCTTTTGGCTTTAGGTTTGAAGTAAGAGCTCTTGAAATGAAAAAGGTGTATGCTACACTAAGAGCACTTATTGAGGTTCTAGAGATACTAGCAGCAGATGCTGATGGTACTGTAGGAAGATCAATCATGGAGGAGGTATGTTTTCTATTGTAGTCATATTTTTGTTACATTGGTATGACTTTTAAGGTGTTTGATATGAATTACCATATTGATCAAAGTTTTTTTAGAGGAAAATAAGGCAAATTTTATTAAATAATATGCATCACGTTAGTGTAAAAGATTGATCTAGATGGTCAAACTAGAAAAAAAAGAAAAACAAGTGGAGATAGGTTTTCTCCTAGACAGCAACCATCTATGCCAAAATCCCACTAAAAATTGATTTTCCTTGGTTATTTCATTCATCACTAAAACAAATAGGTATGGATTTAAAGAGAACCTTTGTATGTCTATCATGTAGAAATAAGCTTTTCATGTTAATGGCAATCTTTTCTTTCTTAATATCTTATTTTTATTTTATTGTATGTAAAAATCTAAATGGATATGTTGACTATTTTTATACATCTAATTTTTGCTTTTAACATTCATGTAAACAAGTAATTATTGACAATTGAACATTGCTATGGTTTATAATCGTGGTAAAAATAAAATAAAAGATTTTTTGAGTTTTAATAGGAAAATATTATTAAAATCATGAAAAGGAAAGCAGATAGTTTAGATACAGTATTCAAAACTTAAAAATGTGAAAATGGCAAAGGGAGGTGAGGCATACGAATTGTTGCTTGTTGATGGGTAAATGGCTGTACAGTTGTTTGATCATCAGCATCAGCAGAGCTGTCCTTCAACCTGAATCCCCACCTAGTGGGTGTGGAGGAAGGTTGGGATGTCTCTGATGAGTTAGCATTTGGTGCAAATACGGTTGTCCCGGGGAGTGTGTGGGCTGTGCAACTTGATCATTCTCTGATGAGTTATAGGTCTGATTTAGGGAGGGAGCATTGTTCAAAGTGTTTTGATTGTGGTCGTTGGATGGTGCTGTGAAAAAGTTTATTTTGAATATTGTTGTCATTGTGGTCTCATTTTAACATGATTTGTACTCCTGTCAAATAATATATTGCAGTTTTATATGTATTTTGTTTTTTAAGTGGTGTGTGTTTGATGGTTAATTTTTACCAATACTTTATTTTATCCTTCTTTGTATTATTATTGAAATGACTTGACACAAATTTTCCAGGTTAGAAAGATAAAGAAATCTGATGGAAGATTGAGGGGAGAACTCATGGCATACAATATTGTACCTCTTGATGCACCATCTATGTCCAATGCCATTGGTTTCTTTCCTGAAGTAAGTCTGTGTTTTTTAACTATTTAGATAGTTCTGTTCTATGTAGATTCAATTCATATATTTCTTTTGGCAAGAATGGAAATTATAACATTTACACTCAAATGTTCACGATTTGTTGCTCAATTTGATAAAAGTGAGTGAATCCTGCAATAAGTGGAGAAAATAGCCTCATAAGGGACATGGTTGCTGATGTGTAGCATTTGTGATGCAAAAGATTCTGGGAGCTATTTTTTTGTTCTATCTGAAAGTGAAAGAGGGATGCAAATCCTCTCATAAGATCTCTTTGTGATTTTTCTTAAGAATTTTGGATGGTATCTGGTTGTTCCAAATGAACTTCAAGCATCCAACTTGTGTACTTACACACAGCTGCTGTTATGTAGCATTTAGGTGACTTGGTGACTTAATGGAGAGATGTCAGGCTCTAGGTTATTCATGCCAACAATCAACTTACATTTAGCTACGGGATTTTCATTGTAAAGTGCTTCTATGCTGTTCTTGATATCTTCCTTTTAAGAGTCAACCACTCCATTGTTGGAGATTGGGTCAAGCAAATGTCTATTTCCTTCCAATCCTCCATTGGTTACCTTATGAAAAATATTTTCTCTCTCATGTTCCATTGTTGGAGATTGAGATGATTTGTTTCTTAAGCATCCCATATTATTATTTTCCTTTTTTTGTGTTTTTGGTTTCCTGATTTCTCTATAGACAGGGAAAGGGTATGGTGGATTGTTTGGGTCCAATCTTTATTCCCTTCTTTGCTTCCCGGCTGATGGAAAAACATTTGTAAATTGTGACATATGAAATGTGTTTCAGTTAGTTATGGATGTTAAAATTGTAATATCTTTAAGATTTTTCTGTTGGTATCTTCACAGGATCATGCATTTTCTTTCTTTTGATTTTTTCTGCTATCATAATTTCATTTTATTCAAAATTTTCAGGTAAAAGCTTCTGTTGCAGCAATTGGGTACAATTCCAATTTTCCTAGACTTCCCTCTGATTTTGAAGTTTCTGAGTTCAGAAATCCAGATATGTTTGATTTGTTGGAGTATGTTTTTGGCTTTCAGGTTTGATGCCGCAACTTAGTTGTTTCTCTTTACAAACAATGAGCTTTTGTTTTAGTTGTAACATTTACTTTTCTCAGGACACCAGCAAAGAATTCTACTTTGAAATATACTTGTCATGTTTTTGGTTTTCATTAGCTGTCAAACATTTCTGCAAGAGTTTCTGCAACCCTGAAGTAAAAGTAATTTTTAACTCAATCTCATCATTATTCATAACAAAAAATTTCTTTTTTCTACGATGAATGGGGTGAATCTCACCAAAAGGAATAAGGTTTTTCCAACAATATGCTAAACGAGGAGGTTCTAAGTTATATAACTAAAAGGAAAATCACATTGCAGATTCTCCGCTCCATCTTTTCTTTGAAATATGAATAGGCTGAATCTCATTAAAAATAAGAAGTCATCCAGGTAGTGCCAGATCTGACCCAGGTGGTCAAGGAAAAATAAAAACAAAAACACAGCTAGGCTTTCAGAAATACTGAGCTCCAAGAAGAGAACTGCCCTTGACCACTTGATCTGATCTCAGTCTCTGAAGGAGAGACCCTCCATACAAAAAGGACATTCTTCTGATGCATCCAAAATTGATCAGCAGATCAATTGAACCATCACATAGCTGTAGCTTCTCCTTTCATGTCTTCTCCTTCAAGCTTTACCCGGCAACTGTCCAAAATCCATCCTTAGTGAAAGCTCAGGGTGCCTTTGCTCACTCTATTCCTGAAAAGAGATGGTCACCACCTCCATCTTTTTTAATGAATGCATTGGATATTCATGAATGATTTGAGAAGTCCAATCGTTCTTTTGAATAAAAAATAGTAGATGTTTCCTATTGTCAACTATGTACATTTAAAATGGTTAGTATTAGTGTAATACATGATACTTTGTAAAATTTTGAACCTTTTTTATAAAATTGCTATTTGTCCAGATATATTTTTGTAGTTCAAAATGATAGGCTGTAAAGTATGACTATATTGAAAATGTTAGTGTTCTCGATTTGTGTATACTTAGATAAATGAGTGATAATACCATTAAGGATAAACTAAAAAAAGATTTTATTAGAAATAAGATAAAAGTTGTATTTATTGAAGATAAGAGAAAATTGACTTAGTGGTTTATTCATATCTTTAAGAGACTAATGAATACGTCAGCTAGGAGAATTGGATTAATTAGTGTAGAATGAATTAAAAAAGTAGAACTATACCTACTTGGTTAGGAATTGTAAAAAAAGATTTAAATTTGTGTAATTTAATTGAAAATTTGACAATAAATAAAACTAGTTGGAAGAAACGGCATCATGTAACAACCTCCACATGATAAGGTTATGACTCAAATTGTTGGTTATTAGTGTTATAATATAGATTTGAATCAAAGTCATCCTTGTAGATTGGTACTTAAGGTTCCTGTGTTCATACTGCAATATGGAACTATATGTCTTTGATAAATTTTTTTTACATACCTTGAAAAAAAACTTTTTATGTATATGTATGCCACTAACCATTTACTTTGAATTTTACTCAAGTATCATGGTGATTATCCAGTTGCATGTTAACTTTGGAATTTTTTTTCCATGTTCTGTACTGACAGCATGTTTTAGGAGATTGAAAAAGGTTTCTACGCCAATTTTCACCTGTTCCCAAGAACATTTGATTTTTCACATTCTTTTAGGTGTTTCAGACATTTCTTATTGTACATAGCTTTTTCAAAAAGTTGTTTTTTTTGATAAAGGTAGGACCCACTAGTAGTAGTTTTACTGGTTTATCCAATGATATGCCTGTATTTCTTGTAGTCAGCTTCTTGAGTAAGCCTTTCTGTTTCTCTTTCAACATTTCTTATCAATGAATTTGTTTGCTTTAACACTAAAAATAGAATTTTCATTGGACTTACATAAATTTTTAACCATTTACCAAATATTGAAAGTATTCACCATGTTATAGTGTTTATTACACATAAGATATTCTAGTGTTACACATGGTTTGCACTCTGTACTAATTTCTGATGTAGATAACAATAAAGATCACTTAATTTCCCTTGATTTTTCACAAAAACTGATCTTCACCATGATTTAGATATTGTTTTGACGGGTGGGTATTATGCCAGCTGAAGTGGAAGTAATTCCTCTATTTAAATTGCAAATTGTTGTTTGCAGCAACTCATTTATCTGATTGTTGTTTCTGAATGATTAACACATAGATTTCTTGATAAAATTAGATGGCTTAGGTTCCATTTTGATACAATTTTGGAATGTTTGAATCTCTGATTTTCAGATGTTGGCTTGAATCATACATGGTCTTGATAAATTCCTGAAAGAGTTGACAGGATTTTGAGCAATATTTATAAGTAAATTTCTGATAATCTGAGAATCAGTAAAATTGCCGATTCTCCTACAATTGGCTCAATTTGTGTTCCATAATATGCATGTTGATGAAAATTCCCTTCAAAGCTTATTATATCAATATTAAATAATATTGATTATATGATTTTTTTGTTGATTAATACAAACACTAATGAATAATATTTAATATTTAATATATTATGATATTATGATATTATAATATTATAATACTGCATTAGTAGTAGGAGTATGTTAATATTAAAAATATTAATTATATTCATTATTTCATCAATTAATATTAATTCTAATATACAATATTTATTTTTAGTATAATTATATTACCATAGTCGTACTATATTAATATTGTTAGTATAATTACAATTAAAAAGTATAGTATTATAATATTTATTTGACATTAATATTTGATAATTATATTTAGTTATATAATAATATTTAGACTAATTTTTAAGTACTATATATGTATTGATAGATTCCTCATTTAATCATTAATTTTCATGTATTGATACATATTTTTAAGCCATTTTTCTTCATTCAAATAGATTTTCTTCATCATCGCATAATTCAGTGTTTTTCTCCACGTTGAATTCTAAGTAAAATTAAGATTTTCCATATTCTAAGCTATCTAAAATCTTAACCAAATGCCATCTTAGGTTTGATAATGCTAGCAATATAGCATAGAACCTACAGATTTTCATTAACCTTTATAGAATTGAATTCTTCTATATATAATAGGAATTATTATTGAACTTTTCATTATTGTTATCAATGTAGTATGCAACATTGTAGCTGACGGTTGCTTTATGTTCACAGAAAGATAATGTAAGGAACCAGCGTGAAAATATTGTTCTCACCATTGCAAATGCTCAAGCCCGTCTTGGCTTTGTTGACAATTATGATCTGGTGAGCTTTTATCTTTATTTTAATAGATCAAATATCCTTCTTAGGTATATTGCTCTTAGTGCATTTCTCCCTTCAACGAAAGTGAGTTGTAGTGCCCCCTTGAAAACATATTCATCTTTAGTCTTCATGCCTGCTGTGTTGTGCACCTTTTTTTTAATTTTTTATTGAGTTATTTTTGAGTCCTATTCTTTCTTTGCTTCTCAGCTTGTATTGCCCTTGATGTGTGAATATCTTTTATGGTGACATTGAAGGTTCTGTTAACTGAATGGATACACTATTACTGAAAATGTTAGTCAGTGAGTATATCACACAGCTTTAACGCCATGTTAGTTGAAAGTTGAAATAATGGTATGAATTATGGACTTATAATTACCTGGGATTTACATTTTTATAATATCCTACATTCCTATGCATTTGGATGGGATGGCAACCTTTAGCTTTGCCTTGTTTTTGAAGATTTGCTTTCACAATTTCCTTGATCATGGAATGAACATTCGGCCAGTGCACTAGATCATAAGTGTAAATCCCAACACAAGATCATGGCCTTTATTTGCTTAATGAGTTGTTGCATTAGATCATCTGTGAGTGTAAATCCCAAGTAAAAATCACGACTTTTATTTGGTTAGTGATGGATGTTAGACTCATCACATGGAGAGACAAGAGAGGAGCTATTGGACCAGCATTTTTGATCTTGATTGCCCATCATGTAATAGGGATGAGAAAGACTTCGATCACCTGTCTTTTTCATGTGCAGTTAGTGTGTGGCTTTGACCAAATTGTTGTGAAGGGTGGGCTTAGACTTGCCTCTTTGTTTGACTTTCAGGTTGCTATTATTATTGTGGTGGATGGATGGTCTCTAAAGCTGAGCTGTTGGTTCATGTGGTTCTTTGATTTTTGGTGATCTGAATATATTGTCTTGCTGTTGGTTGCTATGACTTACTGTTGGTTCATGTGCCTCTTTGTTGGTCTTGCTGTTGGTTCATGTGCCTCTTTGTTGGTCTTGCTTTTGGTTCATGTGGTTCATGTGCCTCTTTGTTGCTCTTGCTGTTGGTTGCTATGACTTACTGTTGGGAATACTTGGTAAATTCCGTCAGGTGTGTGGCATTTTTCTGTGGGGAAGCTCCAATGAACATAGGAGGTGCCAATGGGTCAAATAGGAACAAATTGTGAAATCGATTGAAGGAGGTGGATTGGGGAAGTCATGGTGGCCTTAATGAGGAAAATGGCATGGAGGCTCCTACATGTAAAATCTATTTGGGTTGACACTATGGAGGCTATTTATGGTAAGATTAATATGCAAGACTTCTCTGGACTGGTTTAAACACTGTGGAGTGCATTGAAGGACGTGCGGAACAAGTTGTCCAGGTTTGCACAGTGGATAAGTGGAAAAGGCAGTGCCAATTCCTAGAATGATTGGTGGATCAATTGTGATAGACTTGTGGATATTCTCGGAGATAGATTGGAACCTCCTGATCTCTCTGTGGCTGATTTCTTTAGGGATTGCACTTTACACAAGAATTTGCTCATACATGGGGACTTGGTGAAGGAGATGCTGATGGATGCCAGGAAAATTTCGAATGAAATGGATACATTCCACAGGAGATTGACTTAAAATTAAGTGCTTATTGGTAAGGATGGCCTAGGGCATTGTTACGATGTGAAGGCCAGACGGATAGAATGTAGGTTTGTGGAATAAATTAATCCCTTCCAAAGTATCCTTTTGCCTATGGTGAATCTCTGAACTCAAGGAGAGTGGGAATTCTTTGTCTGTCAAAGCTTATAGGTTAAAACTAATAGGAAAGACCTCATATACGGGAAGTATATGGTGGCTATTCTACTTTGGGAGTGTTGGAAGGAACAATGTATGGCCCTCTATGGTGGCAATATTGCTTCACTTACTGATATTAAAAGAAGAGTGCTTAGTAGCCTTTCATTCCTCAAGTTTCCTTATAAGGTGGATGATGAGGATATCAGGGGACATAATAGGACGATCTCTAGATTGGTCAAATGGGTGAGAGCATTGTTAGGTAAGGTGAAACTTAACATGTATGGTGCCTATACAGTGGACCAGAATGCATGTGGAGGTATCATCAGAGATAGTGCAGGTAACATAGTGGGTGCTTTTTGCAGACACTATGATGTGGAGTGCATTCTGGAAGCTGAAGTGAGAGACCTTCTTGATGGGATAAATTTTTGTAGGAAGCTTAACATTCTATTGAGAGTGGCGACTGTTGAAGTTGATTCTTTCATTCTTTGTATTAAGGAAGGGAGATCTATTTCACAATGTTTTTCTTTGTGGACTGATCTTAGCTGCAGGTTGAACTTGGTTTATTCTATTGGCCACCTTCTTAGAGAAGGAAATTATGTAGCGGACAAGTTGGTGAAAGAAGGATTAAGGAGGTTGGAGCATATCTTTAACAAGATGGAGGAGCTGCTGTCTGAAGCTAGTGGACAGGCTATTATGGACAAATGGGAGATTCCCAGCATACCTAAGTATGTGTTTGGGTGGGCATTTTGGTGGGTTGGGTTGAGTTTCATGATTTTTTGAAAATTACACGATTTACGATGGAAAAGTGATGATAGTATTTTTTTGAAATTTGTGATAAATAATGAATAAAATATGTAAAAAATAATGAATAGTATTTATTATAATAATGTGATGATAGTGTTTTTTCGAAAGTTGTGATGAATAATGAATAAAATATGTAATAGAATAATGAATAGTATTTATTATATTAGATTAATGGCTTTGTAGGCGCCTACAAAAGTCACTTTTGTAGGTGCTCGTCCGGATTCCAGGTAAGAGGGTCATAGATTCCGGGTGCTTACCTGGAATCTGGCTATCTTCCCCTTCTCCCCTTTCTCTCCTGCGATGAATGATCGTCGCCCTTTCTTCCACTTCTCCCTCGGAATCCGGTTGATACGCCTGGGAAAGAGTTTCGAATTTTGGGTAAGAGGGTCACAGATTCTGGGTGCTTACCTGGAATCCGGCCACCTACATATGCAGGCTCTGTAGGCACTTACAGAGCTAGCATCCTCTTATTATATTAATGTAATGATAATATTTTTTTGAGATTCATGATGATACTATTTTTTTGAGAGTTAGTCACATCTAATGAATTGTAAATAACGTAAAAGTCATTTGGTAAATGATACTGTAAAATACTATGGTGTATAATGAAAAATGTGGTTGTATAGTGATAAATGTCCACACAAACAAAGTCTAAGTAGGCTATGAATCAATGCTTTATAGGTGAAGGCTTAGCTCAATGGGGATTTACAAGTTGTAGAGTGATTCAACTACTTTTTTCTTGTTTTTTCTATTTTGTTTCTATATTGTAGTTGTTTTTCCCTTGGTGAGGTTTTGACCTAATTCTCCTCACTTTGTACTTCACTGGTTTTTTGGGTCCCCACCTCATAAATATATTGGGGGTTTTTATAAAAAACCTTGGTTTGACACAACATTAACCACACTCTTCCATTCAAGGTGTATTTCTTGTTCACTTATTTTTAAATTTTCATATATATAATACATACGCTCTATATTTTAGATTTTTTCTGAATTTTTTACATAATCTTCATTATTCGTATTTAGATCTACATTTTACTTTAAATCATCACTAATTTAATGATATTTAGTCATTGTTGTATTAGTACTAGTTGTATTTTATTAGATCTACCTGGACATATACAATAGCAATCTAATTCATAATCCCATTATGTTGTGTCAGTCACAAAAGCCCTTTTTTAGCTATTTCTATTTATTATCAAATTTTCAATTAAATTAGATAATTTTTGGAATTGACTGTGGGCATGGGGGGTTATCACTTCTTGCTAAACATAATTTTTTCTTTCTAGAATTGCATTTACAAAAGTTTTGAATATGGGTTTATTTTTTGTATTTGAATAGTGACATATTCATGAAATGAGTGTGTTCCAACATTGAGAAGGATTATGATGAAATTGTTGTCTCAGACCGCCTCAACATTAGGATGTAAGAGGAATTGGAGCATAGATAAGAGAGGAATTGAAAGTCATAGAAGTCACAGAAGTCACCTCAACCATAAAGGATAAGAGATGGAGATATGCGAGGAATATCTCCAAAATGTGGTCGATAAGGAATATTTTAAGATGGTTACTGACCACTAATGATGCTATGCCATTACCATTGTATGGACTTGTTATGTAGAATGGAAAAAGGGTATGAGATGTAGTCAAATGGAGTATGCTCAACTCGTGTATCTATAGTGACAACATTTAGAAGGTGATGACAATGACTATGATGCCCTAGACACTCCACATGGTATTGAATTATATTTTTCAAAGTAAGTCATGTCTTATTTTTTTCCACAATTATTGTTTAGCATTGCGGTTATCTATATGCATATGGATTATATAATTCATTGTATGTGATATTTTTTATATAATTGTTCAAACATAATTTTAATCAATCTTAAAAATACATATTATAATTTTTTTTAAATTTTATCTTGGAGTTTCAAGGAAAAAATTAAGGTTTTTCTTTCAACATTTGATGTTTTTGTGATTTTGTTCTGTTTTTGTCAAACTTTCTGTCAACATTTGATGTTTTAGTTGGCCTTACCACCTACAGCTGGGAAGATTGAAGAAGGAATATGTGCTTTGCCTTCGCTAGCTACTGATTGGGAGACCAATGGTGGAACGTGGTTTGCTTCCACTAGAAGAAGCACCTTATTAGTGTCATCAATCCAATATCTTCCTCTTCCATTTTAACTTGTAATGGATTTAGCTTGAAAGAACATCTTATGGTTAGTGGGATGTTGGTTACAGTAACCCACCAGGACAGGATTTAATCAATGGATTATGATCTGTATGAGATTTCCGTTGTGAGAAATTGACTTTTATACTAATTAATATCATCTTCCATCAGCAGAAACTCATTGAAGATTCCTTTTTTAGCCTTTTGAAGCACGACCCTGGTAGGACCAGTACATGGGAGCTTGTAATCTCCCCACCAAAGATGATGGAATTTATTATGGACAACCTTCCAATCTTCTCTGCCATGCTAGCTGACAACCATTTCATGGAAAAAATTTTCCAGCTACAAATGCTCAGGTGCCCTAATTATAATATCAGCAGTGATTTCCTGTGATGTTGTTCTTTGACTTGCAACTGCATCACCACTACACTTAACCACATCAGCATACGAATTTTTAGCAATGGGAAGCCACCCACTTTCCTTAAGTCCCATTCCTTGAAGCTCCTCTAAATCATAGACGACCTTCCACTAGCAACCAACCTTCCTGTATGTTAGAGCAACATGGGTGCATCTCCAAACAGTTCCCCTCCCCCATCTTTTCCTCTATAATGAGCCTGAAGTTGTCCGTGGTTTATGACCAATCTGTTGATATCTATTTAAACTTTGTGAAATTTTTATATGTGATACCCTAATACTGATTAGACACTGGTCATATATCTTTTCCCGAATTAAACCGTATTTTGCAATTATCTGCATTTACATGGTAATTATTTATTCCTTTCATGGTGAATTTTCTTTTAATATTCTTAAATTATGTGAACATGTGCAATATACAGAATATCGAGGACAGGGCTATTACAGATGTGTTCCTTAAAGTACTTGATAATTACATGAAATGGTGTAGATACCTTGGACAACGTGTTGCTTGGAGCAGGTAAAGTCATAATACTGCTAAGTGTTTGTTTTCTTTGATATTTTTGATGTTTTGCTTGATTTGAATTTGGGAATTTCTTCCCTTGAGGGTCTTATAAGGTGAGGGAAGTTTATGTGTATATGCAGTTGGTTTATTGCTAAGCATTTGTTGGTATATGAAGATGGGAGTTATAAATGATTGTCTGATGTTTTTATAATCTAATTTTTTTTTGTTGCACAACTGAGTTCCAAAACAATTTTGCAGTATTGCTGCAATAAACAAAACCAGGAAGCTTATCTTGGTGTCATTGTACTTTCTTATTTGGGGTGAAGCAGCTAATATCCGTTTCCTCCCAGAATGTATTTGCTATATTTTCCATCATGTAAGTAGTCTGGTACTCTCTCATAATGATATTGGTGCTTCTGTTTTGTGCCTTTTTCGAGGATTGAATGCTTGACGTCCTGTTTAATGTGCTTTGTTTTATAAATGTGAAATGTGGTACATTATCTTCATTTGAAGGCCTTTTTTTGGAGTGGCTGGTATATACAAACACATTCTCTTTGTTTTGAGAAGTGAGAAGAAAACTTTTATCAAATCAATAGGTGATTTCCAGAAAAGTAGGTGTTTACCAGAGCTACAGTGACTCAAAAAAAAGTGGCCCTTTCGTGAATCTAACAATACAAGACCTCAAGAAAACAATGAAGTCAACTGTAAAGCTCCCAATTACAAGTCAACAAACACCCTGACCCCCAAATGTTCTGTAAGCGATAGATCAAAATATGGAAGTAGCATTCTTTAATAATGTGGCCATTTATGAATAAGCTCTTTCCAGCATTGATCCTGCAATTTATGAATTTTAAAAGTAGGAGACTCCCAAGTGGCATGAAGGTCGACATCCAGACTTTTATTTTCTAGGAAGCTGATGATGTCTAGGCCACACAGATTGGTCTACCAAGATGCAATTGATGGACATAACATGAACAAGTGTGGTCAACTTCCACTATCCTTGTAGCAAAAGAAACTCCCATGTATAGAGTTTTGATGATAATCCCCTTTTGAGTTGTGTAGCTTGTGGAAAATTGTACCTTGGATTATACTCCTTTAATCCAAAACATTTATTTATCTTTATTGAAAATTCTTAAATTTTTTAATGTTTTTTTCTTTTTGGATAAAAGGATGAAATGATTTATTAGCAAGTGCTTTAGAAATTCAAAATGTTTGTTAGGAGTCTTAATTTAATTTCACGTATCCATGCTTTTCATATATTTTGTTACATGTTATACATGTTCACTGTTCAAATTTTACTGTGACTTTGAGTTACCATTTTTGTTTCATTGTGTACACTTTGTTTTGGATTTTCATGCAGATGGCAAAGGAACTGGATGCTGTGCTCAATCAACCTGAAGCCCAATTAGCCAAAAGCTGTACAAATGAATCTGGATCTGCTTCTTTTCTTCAGCAAATTATCACTCCTATATATGAGACAGTTGCTGCAGTAAGTTTGTCAATCACCAGTTGAATGTTAGCCATTATAATTTTCTTGTTTCATCTTTTTTCTTCCTCATTTAGTTGGATTCACACATTATAGTTTGCATATGATAACTTCTGAGGCAATTTAGGTTATATATGATATCAGTAGTATTGTTGTCATTTGCAGTAATTTATTCTTTTCCCTCTTTTTCTTAATATAGTGCATTAGGGTGTGATGGGACCTTATTATTTGGCTATATACTCGAATTAGTCATGACAGTGGTGTCATATAGTATGTTAAATTTGATTTGTTGGTTTGATAACCGTAAATTTCTAATGTTTCAATTATTTGCAATAAATAGGTGAAACCTTTTATATGATATCTGTATAATCATATGTTGGGCACATGTTTTATTTTCAATTTACTGTCAAGAATTTGTCACCACATTAATATTGCATTTTTGAACTAATCTAGTATATTTTTACTGTCTCTATATGCAAATACCCTTTTACTGTCTACAGTTTACTGTTTTTTATAAGGTTTATGTTTTTTGTATTTTTTTCCAATTTTTAAATATTTATACGATAAATGTATGTTAGGATATAATCATTTCATTCTTGTTTAATGTGTAGATCAAATTTAGCTAGGTATTTCATTATAAAAATAAAATTTATTTTAACATTATTATTATAATATTATTTTAATAATTATTTGCTTTAATTGAATATATTTATTTGACATGGTTTTTCCATTTTTAAGGATAATAGTATCAATATGTATTTTTTATGCATTTCTTTAACTTTAATGTGTTGTTGGTATAGTGGTTTTTTTTTAATTTTAAGAAATCCCTACTGTAATTTTATTCACTAGGCAAGTAGGTGTTTGTAAATCAAAAGCCAAAGATACAAAAGGTGAGGGGGACTAGACTAAAACTCCACCAAGGAAAAAATCAAGCGAAACAATACCATAGGCCAAACGAAAATAGCAAAAAAACACAAGAGCTTACCACCGGATAGAAATTCCGAACGTGTGCCATGCCACCTGACGGAAGTTCCTAGCATGTGCAAGAACACCTGAGGGAAGTTTTGTTTGTCATCCTTGGAAGTTCTGTCCCTAAAGCAAGTAGATGCCACCAAGTATCTCAACTACGAAAGTTAGGAATGCCCCACACATCAAGTAGGATCGCGCTCCAAAGCTCCCCAGGGTAAGTGCCTTTAGTCCAGACTTATAAGTCGATCACAACACCACGGTGCACTGCCCAGTCCGCGGTGACACAATTACCTTCCCAGGGAACCCATCCAATTGATTTAAACTACTGGATCAATTCAAGCATCTACTGCCAACGTGCATGCACCAATTCTCTAGCATTCAGCTCCAACAGAACATCCCTACAGTTTTTACCCATAGAAAGACAGAAATTCATACCTGCCAGTAAAGCCAAAAATTCTGTGTGTTTCAAATCCTCAGTTGCTAACGATCCTGTTGTTGCCCATGTTAGCTCACCTTTGTCATTATGGAGGACCCACCCTCCAGCCACCCTATTGGTTTGAGCTTCCAGTGTCAAATCAATTGTGGTTAAATCTTTCTTAAGGTCAAAATAGGTCAAGGGTTCAAATCACAAAAAGCATACTTTTTTATAATTTTTATATAATAAAAAATCTAAATATCCGTATTCATAATCTAAAATAATAATATCTGCACTTGGCTTAGCTTTTTTATCAATTTGATTAATGTGGTCAAGTGTTAGGGTGTGATACTGTTAGGATGCCAAAGCACCATGATTGAATTTAAAAGTTCCTTATGTATTGTATGATTAAAATGGATAATCCTAATTTACTTGCACTTACGAAGGGATGGCTCAATCTTGTGCAACCTCACGTAGATGCAGAGGTCATTTATTTGGTTTTTAAATGATGACCTTTTTGTTAGAATTGCACGTGATTACAGCTGTGCCATTGTTCCTTACATCCTATATGGTTGTATTTGCAATCTTTCATGAAATGACTGATATATTCTTTGTAGACTATGTTTATACTAGAAACTTGTAATGTTCAATAATATGGTTAACATATTGAAACTTTAGAACCAATAACAATAATTTGAGCCATAATCCCATTCATTTTCTTCTAAGTATTTCTATCCATTGTTAAATCTTTAGTTAATTAATTATATAGATTTAAATATTTTCTTATAATTTTTGACCAAGTAGTTTTAGGTCTACCTTTACTTTTAATTTATTCCGAATTAATTAATTTTTTCTCTCCTAATTAGTACATTCTTTGGTTTCCTAAGGATATAAGCAAACCATTTAAATTAATTTTTTTTATCTTATCTTCAATAAGTGTAACTCCTACTTTATTCCTAATAAAATCATTTTTTAGATTATCCTTTATAGTAATTATTACTCATCCATCTAAATGTACATATCTCAGTAAGTCCTTTTTTACATATGGTCATACTTTGCAACCTAGTATTTTGGGTCATAAATTATAGCTAGGTGAATGGCAATTTTATAGAATTTTCCTTTAAATTTTAAAGATATTCTCCTGTCACACACAACACTTGGAAAAATTAGATTGCTCAATAAATATAGTTTTATTTATTGGATGATAATTGGAGTTTTATGGCTTTTGGAATGTTATGAATTTTCTATTTTATTTGTGGTGATTAGAAACACCACAATGTAACACATGAGTGCATTGGTTAGAATTTCTTTGACTCAAATCATAAAATACCAAATATTTTGTTGATAATTCTATATTGTTTACAATCATATGCTGCAAAAGAGAAATGTCTTTATTTTATTGCTTTTAAAATTTTTGCCATAATGTACTCAGGAAGCTTCAAATAACAATAATGGGAAAGCTGCACATTCTTCGTGGCGTAACTACGATGACTTCAATGAATATTTTTGGTATGTATTATATTGAATTTAAGGATATGTTTTATATTAAATTATGTATTTTGGTTCATATATTTTTCATGATAGGTCACGTTCATGCTTTCATTTGAGTTGGCCTTTGCGAAAGGATTCTAAATTTCTGTTCAAGCCAAAGAGACGGAAGAGGGTTTGTTCTTTGTTCTATTTTTTAAATGCTCATGAAATAGTTTGAAAAACTTTTTCCAGTTCATTTTATATTTTATCAGTTTTATTGTTAATGAGATCATGCATATGTTAAATAATTTCTTGGGCATTAATGCAAAAATATTTATTGTGAACATCAAAAAGGGGGCAATATATGAGCATGTCTCATTGGATCATCCAGTTGATACAAATCAACCAAAAAATTGTCATAAAGAGAGACAAATGGAAAGGAACCTTACATCCCCTGTATAGGTGATTAGGTTCTAAGTAATTTTATGTTCCTTCCCGTCCATCACAATCACTAGATCATATGTAGATTCTTCTTGTTATGCCTCATCTTAGTTGTTTGGTTCTCCTTCTGCACCATTGCTTAATTAGTTTCTCAGTCAACCATAGTTGTTGCCATAAGCATTGGGATTGGTATTACAGATGGGTCCTTACTGCTTCTGTAGAGTTTTCTTTTAACTTGGAGCCGTGGCTTGTCTTGACAATGAGCAAGGAAGTAACTTCACACTTTGTATCCACTGTGCCAGACTTCTTATTACTGATGGCTATGATTTTTTCCCTATCCCTTTTGTCTTCTTCCTCTCTTTTCTCTCCCTTCATTTGTTGTAATGTAGTATCAGGTATGATGTAGAAAGAGGAAAGAAGAGAGAGATTGATACTACCAGTAGATGATAACCTCCTATAAATAGTGGTTACATGATTGGTTATGATACTTCCAGTGTGGGCCATTTAATTTTCCCCTAATTATGGCAGATGAGGATTCATGTATTACATCATTTACTTTAATACAGTTTCAATTGAATGAAACTGATCACTCCTGCATTAGTGGAGAAGATGATTATTGAGTATTATGGTGAATTGATCATGTCACTTAGGGTGAAGACACTACTTTTTTACTATCAAAAATTTGAAGAAAACAAATGGCTTTGTTGTTTATGGGGCTGAGAACTTGGAGATGGAAGGCACCTAAGTTATGGTGACAATGTGCTAGCATTGGGCATACACCCAAGCACATAGAATTTATTAAATGTATATAAAACATACTGTTAACAACAACAATCTCAAGCATAATCCTACTACATAGGGTCAACTACAATTAATTAAAAATATATATTTACAGATTTTTTTACTTTTATATTTATAATAATTATGTGACATTGAGTGGAATCTTGCATTATTATACCTACTTAAAACTTAATATAATATCAATTAACATGGTAAGGATGAAAAGCTTACTTATATTTAAAATTTTCAACACAGTGTTTTTTAAAAGTTACACATTAACTGTTATAAAATATAAAGCAATAGTCAACAAGAAAATACAACGTCTTAATCAAATCAAATAGTCCAAATGTAATGAAAATGACAAGAACAAACAAAAGAGAGTTTCTAATCAATCTTCAAAGCTCTATTCAAAGTTGAGTTCTATATCATTAATTTTCTTTCATTCTTTTCATCGTCACTGTAGACAGGTGAGACTTCCAATGTGATAAATGTGAAGAACTAGTCATCTTGGACTTGCTTATACATTGCTTATGTAGTTGATCACTCAGTTGCTGTGGAGGATGTTGTGGTGGGATGGAATTGAGTTTTGTGTTATGCATCTTTCTGGTGCTTGTTGCAAATTGCTGTTGATGTCAATCAGACAGGAGGGAGGTTTTGGCTTCATTGTTGGCGTGTCTATCATTTGATTACTTGAGTTTGGCATCTAAT
>JAMKPZ010003307.1:0-28612 GCA_024699675.1 Amphibolis antarctica
ACAAACCTCTCTTAAGATTCTTTCCTTACAAAGAAAGAAATGAAAGATAAATTAGGTTACCCATAATACAACCTTGAAACCTTACAAGATACCGACTTTTCAAATGTTGTCACTGCAAATGAAACTGTTTCGGTACCAACTCATCCATGGAAGTGGTTATTCATGTCGGCTTGATTTCACTTAAAGAGAAGGATTTGTAATTTTAAAAATAAAAATAAAAATAAAATAAAATAAAAAAATTAAAATTTTCACCATTTTCATAAATACAAATTCCCTTAAAACCTTCGACAAGTTTATGCGCAACAACATTTTCTTTAGGTATATAGTGAAACTTTTCTTTTTTATATATAATGGAAGATTTTGCATTCATCAGAATTTAAAATTTGAAGGAAATCATTACTTCTAGTTAACCTACTATTGTAGTTTATTAGAACTTTACCATTGCAACATGTAAAGATGTCCAAAAACATGCAACGTTGAGATCAAGTGTAGCACCAACCATGGAATATACCATTGGAGTGCAAAAAGGTGACATGGTTAGCAGCATGGATGAGACAACGCAACCTTGATCAGCTAGGGACAATAACATCCTTTGATCACATCTAAGATCTTCTCCTTCTTGAAGTGCTGCTTTTGGAAAGGCTTCATGCATCTCTTCCAATGGCACTTACGACATCACCTGACCCATGAATGAATTTTTCCTCCTTTCCTGGATGGACAAGCAAACCAAAAGGAGGCTATGTCAAGTGGAAATTCTTATGGATGAAAGTTGGATTGCAGTTGCCAATAGCAGTTTTACAGAAACAACCTTGTAGCTCTTTCAAAAGTTATAGTAAATATTTTAAAACGTAGAATAATTTAAAAATGCTAGGTGCCACAGCAACGTCTTTAGTCCAACTGCAAGCAGAATAAAAAATTGGAAAAGGAAGTATAGCTCCATGAACTGTCTTGAAAAAATCACTGCAAGGGTGTGTCCAGAAATGGGAGACTTTGCCTGTGTTGCTGCCCACATCTCGAAATGATCCATCTGAGCAAAGTTGGGTTGGGATCTCTAATCCCCAATCAGCATTTTATCACAGTACGTAGTGCTCCCAATTCCATCAATAATGTTTATTTTATTATTAGGTTCAATGACTTTATTAAATAAGGGTAAAGATTTTTTCCTTACCATCTTTTTCTTCATGTTTCACCATCTTTATTTTCTCTTGTTTCACTTACTGAAATAACCCCTGCTTAAATGTAAGAATTTTTTTCATAATAGGGGATATTCTCTATTTACATTTTTATTATCATCAAAATCATATAAATGGTCGGATAGCCAATGCTCAAATATAATAATTTTTGGACGATGACCTTGGTGCATAAATCTCATTTTTTGTGTTTCAAAAACTGCAATGTTACCATGATACAAACAGATGATGGTTTGCCATTTTTACCAGTGTTTCTCCTAATGCATGTCATCTACTGCAATCTTTGTCTCTTTGGAGACATCTGATAAAATCTACTGCAATCTTTTTGTTCATGCTGTTCTTTTTTCCTTTTTCTGCATTGGAAATCATCTCCTTTTATAAACCCCTATTTTGTCTATTGATCCTTGTACTTCTTCATTTACACCACCTCTTCATCCCAAAACACATCATCTTGGTGACAATTCTCCCTGTTCTCAAACACTCACGGCACATCTAGATACCTGTTCTATCTCTAAGCCCACTTCCTATACTCAAGACAAACAATTTGATCATTAGTGCGAAGCAATGGAGGAGGAATACAATGTGCTTATGAAGAATAATACATGGACCCTAGTTCTTGCAACACCTAGCATGAATGTAATTAGCTCGAAATGAATCTATTGGATCAAGAGGAAGGCAAGTGTTATTATTGACAGGTTCAAAGCTCACTTGGTAGCTAATGGTCGCCACCAAAGACCAAGCCTTGATTTACAGGACACATTCAACCCTATCATCTTCAGACAAACAGTATACATGTTGCATATTGTTCCAAAACACAACATAATGATAAGACAACAAAACTAAGCACTAACTTGAGTTCATTCTTTGGACAAAGGGAAGTGAACTCATTCTACATGAACCAAAAATCAGAATACTTCCATATTTTGTATAACTGAGGATACATACAATAAAAGAATATGACAATCACTGTCATATAAACATAATAAAAGAATCCTATTGCACAAATCTCACCCAAGTGCATCAAATGGAAAAGCATTTAGACTACAAAAAATGAAGCACCGCATGGTAGTCACTATGAAGTTAAGAGTTGAATGTTCATATTGCTTATATTTCATTAACATAAATAGCAAAAAGTACATGCAATATTACATGTATTATACTAGAGAATTATGGGCATGACACATTATGGATAAGGAAGTAGATAATTATTGATAAGTGTTGTTACCTAACATGGGACTGACAAATTTCAGTTATTTTCACTAAATCCTTTTTTCAATTACCATAAACTCACTTCAATGTCCTTCAATTCATTTGAATATGTAGATAGGTGTTAGAGTTGGATGGACATATATGGAATGTATGGTGTAACTGTTGGTTCAGTCGACAACTAGTGCCTGGCTTAATAATATAAATTTATTGAAGGATGAATGAATCAAAATATTGTATATGATTGAAAATTGTATATATAGTTTTGTTTCATTTTTTGTGTAATATACACCTAGAAGACAACATCAATCTTTTCAATTGTACTTACGAAAGTAATTTGTATCATTAAGTGTAACTGCATTTAATTCAAATTGTTCTGTGAATTTCTTAATACCTGATTAGTGTTACCCTTCTACATGTCATACATGTAAATATGTTTATCAATGCACTTCTTACTACTAGAGAATTGAATTTGTAGATATGATGAAAATGAAAAAAGAATTCAATCCACCCCCCCCTCCCCTGCCTCAACCTGCTCCTCCTCCATCCTTAAGGGTGCAAAAGTCCATTTGTAGAATTTAAAAGAGGTTCAATTAGCAAAGAGTGTAAATCATTAGGATAAACCAATTGATCTGTAAGATAGACTTTTCTAATCTCTACATCTCAATATAGATTTATATAAAGTTGCTAAAGAATATGCATGGCAATTGGCAAAGGAATTCCAACATTTGAAAAAAAAAAAAATCAATTCAATGGAAGATGTATTACCATAACTCCTAGTAAAATAAAACATTGATCCTGTGCTGGTTTACCAATATGAACTTAGCTTACTGAGTCACCCAAACATTTTTTGTATTGAAGATAAAAGAGGTTTGTGGGGCTGGAGGTACAGTTCCTTTTTCAATAAATTCATGAAGTAGACCCATATTTGAGGTGGAATCCATCCTATAAACAAAATAAAAAAACAAAGATCTGTGAGAGGCACCTCCAGCCCCAGCCCCATTTTACCACACACAACTCAAAAAACAAAAGAAAGCCCTGAGGGAATAATTATACAGACTTGGCTGTTGATAGCACATGACATAATTTTCTGAAATGAGATAGCACAAGTGTATCCTACATCTTTCATGCCCCAGATTAAAATTCTAATTCTAAATTGACTGTGTAAAATTTCACAAAAACTAATGAGCTAAAATTTTTTGCTGACCTCTAGGTTGGTGAGCTTGACTTGGACCTCCAACGGCGGCAGGCAGCTCCCACAAATAGCACAACCAAAGCTCCAAAAACCAATCCCAATAAAAAGTTCCCTTCTTCCCTATCATCCCTGCGCACTGGCTTGTCTGCCGAATCCATGCTCTCCAATGGCGCCGGCGGGGCCGTCGGGTGAACAACACCGCCCAACGGTGAAACAAGGTCACCAATAGTCCCACAATCATACTCCCCAACACTCTGGGTCACGCCACTATCCTCCACCACCGCATTCTCGGACCTGCCCCTAAACTCCAGATCCCACAAAACCCTGGTGGAAAGCTCTAGAGTCCCCCGGACCTCGCCGGAGTTTCTCCTGATCGGCAACGCGAACGTCACCGACGACATTTTCAAGTCGGACAACGGGAGAATGGCGGTTCCGACTAGCCTGCCATTGTGAAATGAGATCCGGCTGTGAGAGACGATCTGGATGGTGATCACCGGCGGTTCAGGGCCCTCCAGGGTGCTGGCATGGATCGGGAGGTAGAGCTTCCGCCACCGCTTGCAGTTCCTTTTCCTGCTAGGATTTATGGGGCCGACGGATTGCTTGGCTGTGGGATCTATCCATGCAATTGCGTGGTACCGGAACGGAATCCGCCAGGAGGAGAAGGTAGAGTAAGACGTCAAGGTTTTGACGTTGCCGGCAGCGGTTTTCTCGACTGACAAGAGCGAGAGTGACAGTTCGAGTGTGGCCTCTGCTTCTGGCGCCGCCGCGGCATGGTCATCGGCCATTCGGCGTGTGAGCGCGTCGTCTGGTGCGGTCGCCGGAGCGCCTGTGCCAAGTGACGGTGGGTTTTTTTAACCCAGCACGAACCAGATGACTTGGTCGGGATAGTATGATTAATTTCACGTATTTATAATGGTAGCATTTTTCTTTTAAGTGTTTCAATCTCTAAAAATCAATAAGAAAAAAATTTTAAATTTTTTTATATTATTAAAATATTAAAATATTTTTAATTTTTTAAAAATAAATATAAATTTTTTTAAATTTTTATAAGGTATACAAATGATCTCATTAAATTTTGTATTTCTAATTTTTTAACATTTTAATAATAACTTTTTTAAAATTTTTTCCTTTTCATTGGTTCCAGAAAACACAAACCTCTCCCTAGAATTACACCTATATGAATAGAATTAGTCAAAAATAAATTAACAAAAATTTCTTTCTTGAGTAGAATTAAATTGAGTAGAAATAAATTTAATATAAAGGTATTTGTGCACCTCTCAAAATTAAACAAAATTAGAAATTTGGTCGCTCAAGTTGGTTAAATGAAAGCAAAGGAAGAAACTTAAGTTGATTGAATTCTAGATGATTCAAATCCTATGAAACCAAACTTCATTTCTATCATTTATTAAATAGCAAACAATACTAACGAAAATAAATTGAATTTAATTCTATTAGAACAAACAAGTGATATATGGGAATTGAATTCATTCAAATTCAATTCTCATGAATTTCATGGACATAAATAGTACTTTAATAATATTATTATTATATAAATTCTAATGTATAAACGTTTATTACCTAAATTACTTACAATTTTAACTTTGCTCATAAAACTAACTCTAACTTAACTCTTTTCAACTTTCAAAGTTAAAAAAAGTTGCTCATGAATGATGCAGAGTAAAGTATATGGATGTAGGAATTAATAGTTTATAAGTGTCCTTATTTCTTGTGAATTAAGAGGGTGTTTATGCCTAAAGAATTCAGTAGAATTAAATTAAGTAGAATTCAATTCTACCCAATTCTTGTGTTTGTGTATTTTTGAAGATCAAGAATTGATCTTAAATCATATAAATAGGAGGTGAGAATTCATTTCTCTACATCCCCCTTTCAAATTCGATTGAATTTCTCGTTCTCCTTTGTGCAACTGCCTTCCCTTTCCCCTTCTCCTTCGCGCAACTGCCCTTCTCCTTCTCCTTCTCCTCCACACGACCATCCTTCCCCTTCCCCTTCTCCTCCACACGACTACCTTTCCCTTCCCCTTTTCCTCCATGCGACCCACCCTTCCCCTTCCTCCGCACAACTCACCTTCCCCTTTCTTCGTGCAACCACCCTTCTCCTTCCTTTGTGTAACCCGCTCTTCCCCTTTTAGAATCATGCGACATAGCTATCCTTCTTTTGCTGTCGTCATCTAACATCTCTATCCTTTCTCCACACGACACAATTGCTACCCTAGCTTCCTTCACACGACACAACTACTGTCGTCATCTCCATTATCTCCTCTCCCAGACCCTTTTGGGTGCCCTAGGGGGAGTGCACCCTTTCTCTGCTCATCAAGCTTGAGACAATAGGTAAACTCCTTTATTTTCATTTTCGTTGAATGCATTTCCCCTAAACCCTAAATTGATGTTTTGCCAACATACCTGCTTGCTCTAACCCCAACTGAACTGCATTGACTTTATTTTCCAATTCCTTAATCTTGATTGTTTCAATTGAAGGGAGTTCTTGACGAATAGGCTCAGGCATCATCCTAGGTGGGTTGCTACTGTGCGACAGTCCAACTACCATGAATGGTGCCTCACCAAGTTGACTTCCTTGTCCCTTCCAAGAAAAAATTGAATGGTTTCGCCATCCCACATTATAAGTGGGTGCATACAGATCATTCCTAGTTCTATTAAAAATTGCACTAACTTCTTCTTTATGCTCTATCTCATGCACCATTGGGCGAACATCAACTAAATGCCCTACTCCATGGCAACCAGCACATTTAAGTCCTGACGGACATTCTGGTGCTTTATTCTTAGCTAGCATTTCTTCAAATTTCTTCATCATTCCACTCATCTTAGCATTGAATGCCACAGATTGATCCACCTGATGCATTCCACTTGGTAGGGAAATTGAACTCCTATCAAAGCCAGGATCTACAGTATCATCCCATTGAGCAGTTCTTCTTGCCAGATCCTCCAAGAATTTCCACGCTTCCTCAGGTTCTAGGTTTAGAAATCCATTTTGGCAACTAGTCTTTATCAGGGTCTTTGTCGCAACATCTACTCCTTGGTACACCACTTGACATTGCCCTACTTTCTCAATGCCATGATGAGGGCATTAGGTAAGTAGATTCCTAAACCTTTCGAAGAATTGCCAAACAGTTTTTCTTACTTTTTGTTTGCACAATAAGATTTCATTTTTCCTCCTTATAGTTAAGTGCATTGGATAAAACTTCTCCAAAAATTCTAAACAAAATTGGTTCCAGGAGGTGATAGATTTGATGATAAACTACACAATCACCCCAATGCCATGTCCTTTAAAGCAAATGGAATATATCTCAACTTAATGGCATCAGTGAACATATTCTGCACCTTCATCAGTGAATATACCAAGCAACACTTGCAAGCAAAAAGAACAAGCAAGAAGGACCATACCTACAAAAATCTGCAACTTCTAGAACAAAGCCTCTAACCCACGTCTGTGCACTTTGAAACCAAAAGAAAACAACTTAGCTACAACGAAACTCAAAGACTAGCATACAACTAAATAACTAAACTAAGTTAACAAGAAATCAAGCTATTTACAATATAAAAACCACTTTCTTTTTAACCATACTTAGGAGTACACAAGTCGAACCAATTCCCTCTCTCCCTAGTCTCTAGTGGAAGTTTTAGAAAAGGTTTCAACCATTGCCCATTAACCTTGAATATATTATGATTCTTAACATTTTCAATTTCCATAGCTCCATGAGGGTATACGGTTTTAACAAAAAAGGGACTAGTCCAATGTGATCTCAACTTGCCCAAGTGAGAGTGAAGTTTGGAACTGTACAACAAGACTTCTTGACTTGGTTCAAAAAAATTTCTCAAAAGTTTCTTGTCATGCCAAGCTTTCATTTGTGCTTTCGCAATTCTAGAGTTCTCATAAGCATCATTCCGTGGTTCCTCCAATTCTACCAATTGCAATTTATGTTGCATGCCTGTGCTTTCTAAATCCAAGTTTAATTTCTTAAATCCCTATAATGCTTTATATTCAATCTCAATCAATAGGTGGCAAGACTTGCCAAAAACTAATATGTACGGGGACATTCCCAAAGTCGTCTTGTAGGACAGAGCATTTATCAACTTATTAGCCCAATCCTTCCTAGTGGAGTTTAACATTTTCTCAAATATCGCTTTGATTTGCTTGTTAGTACTCTTTTCTTGTCCACTAGTTTGAGGGTGATAGGGGATAGCAATTTTGTGAGTTATGCCATATTTCTTCATCAATGCCTCAAAATTTCTATTGCAAAAATGAGTCCCCTAATTGCTAATAATAGCTCTAGGCATCCCAAACCTTGAGAGAATATTATTATTGATGAAGCTTGTCACCACCTTATTATCATTAGTTCTTGTAGGGATGGCCTCGATCCATTTAAAGACATAATCCATTACTACAAAAATATACAAATATCCTTTAGAATTGGGAAATGGACCCATAAAATCGATTCCCTAAATATCAAATAATTCTACTTCTAAAATTGGGTTCAAGTGCATCATATTTCTCTTAGATATCCTCCCCACTTGTTGACATTTGGCACAATTGTGGCAATATACCAAAATGTCCTCCACAGACATGATCATGACAAAAGGATAAAACACTTTGAATTTCTGATTCTGGAATGTAACATTGCACAATCATATCTAAGCAGTCCTTGAATAAATAAGGATCTTCCCAATAAAATCATTTTACCTTAGACATGAAAACCCTTTTGTCTTACTGTGACCAATCTTGTGGAGTCAACTCAATAACTAAATAGTTAACTATATCAACATACCATGGCACAAGGTTAATTGCTAAAAGTTGCTCATTAGGGAAAGCTTCTGAAATAGAAAAAGATGGGGGTAGTGCCTCAATTTGCAATAGATGATTTGCAACTACATTTCCACACCTCTTATTATCTTTAATTTCCATGTCAAATTCTTGGAGTGGTAAGATCCATCTAATAAGATGTGGCTTAGCATCTTTCTTGACCAACAAATGCTTTATTGCTGCATGATCTGTATAAATGAGTACATGCATCTCAAAGTAAGGCTGAAATTTTTCCAATGCATACACTACTACCAAAAACTCCTTCTCTATCGTAGTATAATTAAGTTGGGCTTCATTTAGTGTCTTACTTGTATAATAAATTATTCTAGGAAGCTTATCAATTTTTTGCCCAAGTGTAGCCCTTGTTGCATAGTTAGAGGCGTCACACATAATTTCAAAAGGATAATTCCAATTTGGTGACTGCACAATTGGAGCAAAAACAAGATGGTTCTTTAAGGCATAGAAAGCTTCCTTACATTCTAAAGTGAACTTGAATGACACGCCTTTAAGGAGATTTGTTAAGGGTTGCACAATTTTATTGAAATCCTTTATAAATCGTCTATAGAATCTTGCATGACCCAAAAATGCTTTGATCTCCTTTACTGACTTTGGCTCTGGTAAGTTTGAAATTAGTTCAACCTTGGCTCTATCTACTTCCAAGCCCTTCCTTGAAATTATGTCCCAAGACTATGCCACATGTCACCATAAAGTGGCATTTCTTGCAATTTAACACTAAATTCTTCTCAATACTTCTTCTCAACACCAACTCTAAATTGTAGAGACAATAGTCAAATGAAACTCCAAAAATTGACAAATCATCCATGAAAATTTCGAGGAAAGATTTAGTCATTTCAGTGAAAATGCCCATCATGCATCTTTGGAAAGTTGCAGGCGCATTACATAAATCAAATGGCATTCGCTTAAAAGCATAAGTTCCAAATGGGCACATGAAGGTCGTCTTGTCTTGATCTTCTAGAGCCATTGGAATCTAGTTATACCCAAAGTATCCATCAAGAAAACAATAATATTCTTACCCAGTCAACGTTTCTAACATTTGATTAATAAAGGGCAACAAAAAGTGATCCTTTTTGGTGACGGTGTTCAACTTCCTATAAACAATACATACATGCCAACTAGTCTGCATTCTCGTGGGTATTAACTCATGATTGTCATTTTCCACCACAGTGACTCCAGATTTCTTGGGCACCACTTGCATAGGGCTTACTATCAGAAATAGCATAGATAATCTCATTATCCAACCATTTAACTCTCTTTTTTCACTACTTCCTTTATTTTGGGATTCAACCTATGTTGTGGATCTCTCTTAGGTTGAGCATCACTATTTAGATGGATTCTATGTTGGCAAATGGTAGGGCTTATTCCTTTAATGTTAGTCATCACCTAGCCTATTGCTTCTTTATTCCTTTTCAGAATGCTCAACAACTTCTGTTCATGTTTTGATGAGAGATTTGACGCAATAATTACTGGTAGTATTTCTTCATCACCCAGATATACATACTTCAACCCTTTAGGAAGACGTTTCAATTCCAAAGTGGGTGGTTCTATGATAGAGGGTTTATTAAGGGCTCGAAGATTAGTCAAATCCAAATTCTCAACTTCCATGTAACTAACCTCCTCTACCAGCTCCTTGTCATCCACTTTGTATGCTCCATTATCCATTAAATTCTTTATGCCAATATAATCATCCTCTTCCTTATCATCCAATTCTTCTTCATGGTAAAAAATCTGAACTAAATTCACTTCAACTTCTTCCTCATCTCCATTTTCACTCTCTACATTATGTCGCTGAAAAATGTTTAAAGTTGTTTTGAGATCTCCATAGGATAACTTCATCAACTCGCTTTTGCAATTAATCACTGCTCCAGTAGTAGCCAAGAATGGTCCACCAAGAATAAGTGGAATCTGACTACTGTTATCCATGGAGGAATGAATTTCTAACACCACAAAATCTATTAGATAAATAAAATCTACAATTTTAACAAGAATATTCTCTATTTTTCCTAAGGGAGTTCGAATAGATCTGTCTGCAAGTTGAACAATGGTATTAGTAGGTATAACATTAATGCTAGCACCCAAATCCACTAATGCCTTATCAAACTTGATACTCCCTATGGTGCAAGAGATTACCAGAGTACTAGGATCATCTAACTTTTGAGGGGAATGTGTAGTCAAGAGAGAACTGGCCACATTAGCCAAGAAAGCATGCTTAAGCACCTTCCTCTCCTTTTTTTGCACACACACATCCTTCAAAAATTTAGCACAAGCAAGCATTTGATTTTTCAATTCTAATAGAGGTAGATTAACAGATACGTTCAAAAATTTCTTTTAGTTTATTCAACTTAGGATATTCTTTTCTTTTAAGCCTATGTGGAAAAGGGGCTATTAATTCTTGATTACTTGATTCTTTTGTGTTTTCATTATTTTCCTTTCCTTTTTTTATTCCTTCCTCTATACTCTCTGCTTGGTCCTTAGATTCCTCATGGGGAGAGGTTCAATCAGGGGTTGTTCCAACTCAGTTCTAGTGTCCTCTGCTTCCTCCTCTATGTCATCCTCTACGATGAAGTCCTTCACATTTTCATTGCTATCCTATACCTCTACTATGGGAGTACTACAATCTCTTCTTGATCCGAGGACATACACCTCACTAGGCTCCTCTACATTAGTAGGCAGGGCGGTTTCTAATTCCTTGGATGGTTCTAATGAGTAATCGTTCTCTAATCACATTGAAAATAACTCACCTCAGATAAGGAGCAAGTATTATGAACCCTTCGGTGAATGCAAAAGATGTAATTTCAAAAATCACTTATGTTATTATATTTCTTGTTTTACAATCGATTGAAACGGAATATTAGTAAATAAAGTTCATTTTCTAACATTTGTACACGGTGATTAGTAAAATAATCATAAAATCTAAATAACTCAAAAAGATCCACTTGGTGATTAGTAAAATTGATTGTTGATGGAATCAAATCAGTTGTTGAGGCAAATTGTGATGGGCGCGAGGGATTTGGCAGAGAGAGTGAATCAACAAGCAAAAGGTTCAATAGGATGAGTTGTTGAGAAAATAAAGAAAGAGGCATATCAGTCTTTTCACATTCAAATGCATAATAAAAAAAATTACTAAAATTACTATTGACATTTGATAAAAATATTATGCATCATCAACTCTATATAATAAAAATCCTACTAAACTTCATTACCAAACACAATCGTAAATTTCCATGACCCTTGGAAATGCTTTTGAAATGCCTTACACTTGTAAAGGTACAAGTTCCCTAGTTGGGAAGGAATCAACCGTACTACAAATCACAATGGCAACTATGACAAATTGCAGCAACAACACACCTAAGACTTTGAGGAGAGCTAAAATTCACATTAGCTTAGAAAGCCAAATCAAATCATTCAAAAAGAGAACCAAACTATATCAGCCTAAAATCCCAATATACAGCTAAAGACAACTTGGATAATTTACTTACCTTCTGCTCAATGCAAAATGATAAACAGAATTGAAATTGAATGAATATGGATACAAGCCGGACTGGACATCCAAGGTGCAAGTCCTCATCAAACCTCTACGGCCATGATGCTCATTTCAGACAATATTTACCATCTAAATTTATACATCACCAAGGAGGAAGACAATTATCAGACATGATGCTCATTTTGTGAAAATTCAGAGCTCCACCTACTTGACCAACCAATCTGTAGCTCAACCACTTAACCATTAAAGGCCGTCAGCATCTAGAACTGACAAAACATGTCGTAGATTGACCAATTTTTTTTGCTAAAGATGTAAGTCGACGGCAAAACATCCATCTAAAACTTTGCCAATGTTTTCTGTATACGCCATGTTCCCCGTATTTCAGATTTCACCATCTGTCAAAACATTTTTCTCGTTGCTGGTCATATGTATAGAACTAACTTTGGGATTGGGCACAGTATAAAAGATCTTTGTGCAGCTTCTCGGAAGCAGCCATCTCCAACACATTCCCTGTCTTTGTGCATCAAGATTGGGGCATATCTAAAGAAAAGATGGTCTTCAAGAACTCATATGATGCAAAAAATATTGCTCCTTGTGAGATGTACATGGCTAATCTTGGAGTCAACCCCCTGCAAGGATTGGCAACAAACAAGTCCATGCATCAGAATTTAATTTTCTGAACATAAAAATAGGACTGACATATATATTTAGTGGTTTTTACTATGAAATGCATGGAGTAAGATCTTAGTTGAATTCTAGTTGCAAAAAGGTTTGGTACCTGTATAGACCTCTTAAACCTTCATTCTCAGCTATATGCTGCAGCACATGTAAAACCCCATCATACTCTGCACTAGAGCCAGGGACCTGCTTCATGGCAATTGAAATTGCAAAACTAGCTTTGAGCTAATTTAAAGTATGATTACATAGATGGGATAAACTATGAAATAATAAAGAAAAATTAAGAATGGTCATTGCCACTGCTACCCAGTGTCTCTGGAGTTTCTAGTTACCTACTAGAGAATACAAATTTGCTTCTTTATTAATGTGAATTGAAATATTTAAGTTGATTGTTGATTTGAGATTTAAATTTTTGCTTCACTGAGATGAAACACTTAGACAAAAAGCAGTACCTGTGTCTGCAATCTTGTCTTTACCACATCAAAAGGAGTTGTAAATAATGCAGCAGTAGATCCAGCGACACCCCCACAAAATAGCTGAGGCAAAATCACTTTCACTTTCGTTTACAATATCAAGCAAATCACAATCCGCAAAGCATCATATGCACTAACGTTTGTGGACATGATCAAATTGAAACATCATAATTTGGAACAATAATAATAATGATAACAATGATGATGACAATACAAACAAACATTGTGATGTGGTTCATCACGGTGTTTTGCAAAATCATTACATGAAAATATTGAGGAAATTTCTTGGTAAAAACTATGCTTTTTCCCTTTTCTTTTGTAGAATCACAAATACAAACTAATCAACCGACCACTTAAAAGCAAGAATTTCAACTATGGCAGTAACACAATGTGAAGGATACAACTTCACTATCTACATATTTACAATGAACTGATTTGCCTGTTAATATTTTAATATCCTGGCCAAGAATGTACAGTCCACGTGTATAAATAAAAAAAAATACTGAAAGAGCACAGCAGAAATATATCTTCAAGATCTTGAAGAAAATAAGCAGATTGCATTCATGATAGTTTGCAAGTTGTAAAACAGAACTGATAATGGAGTTGACAAAAGTTCAACGGTAACATAAATGTGTCAGGTGAATTGGTGCCAAAAATAAATGAAAAATGCAGTATGAAAGAGAACCATAATTGGAAACTCAAGAATTACCGCCTCCGATGTGCTGAGATGAGCAGTTGGTTGTGACAATGGCAATAATAACTTCTTTAGTCTTTCATAGGTATAAAACTGCAATGTATTTATAACTTCTTTAGATTGTATCAAATGGAATAAATCCCACATGCCACACAAGAACATCAAATAGATTTGAGATGTGTAGAAAGAACTGGTTAGGAGGGAGGTTAATATAAAAAAACATGCATGTTGCATAAGACAATAAATACAGATACCTTAATAACTGAGTGAGGTATGTTCCTACAAAGAACTGCCGCCCATCCAGCGTAGAGAGAAGGAAATCCGCCCCTTTCAAGAACTCCAAATAGAGCACTCCTGTTAGGGAAACAAGATAATTGACTCTAGTCCAGAATAAGATACCTAACCAATACTGATGAGCAACCTTGAAATTGCAAAGGATTTTTGGTTTCAATAATTATTGTTACACAAAACAACATAAACCTCAAGAAATACTATTTTTGCTATCATTTTATTGAAATGTGTTGGGCATATTAATATTATGGTTATTAGATCCTTACTAGTTATGTGGGTAAAATGGATATTCATTTACTTAGTAGAGTCTATGTATATACAATCTTTCACATCTATAAGAAATGTGATGCCAAATTTATATTATTAACATGTAAATGACAAATTTGTTGGAACAGAAAAACATAATATGATGCCTATGAAGCTTCAAATTTTCATGCAAGTATGGTGCTACCATTTTGAGTACACGTGTGAATGGAAAACCTTTATATGAAGTAGACACCTCACTTTTTAGTAAGCCAACAGATCCCTTAGCATAACGATTATCCTTGTCCTTCACCTTTTGGCATGCCAATTCATTCAATGGTGTAGTTTTTGGTACTGTTTGGTTTTTATTTTTGTTGGCTGACATGTGGCATTTTTGGTATAACATTCAACCCTTCTTTTACTTTTCAGCATACCATTAGCCCACATCTATGTCAACTGACATCCCCAAGGGCTTTTGGCATGTCGATGAGAAATTTTGGCATACCAATTTGCCCTAAATAATCCATTGCAGATACATGATCTCCCTAACAAGAAAAGTTCCAGGATTTTCACATGCCAAATGGTCATCTCCAGCACACTGATCTTCCATCTAGATCTTCCATCAATCACCCCTTCACAGGATCTCCCCTCTAAGGAAGATCTCTCTGTGATTTTAGGATTGCCAATGTGCTTTTTCAATGAACCAAATCTTCCCACCAGATCATTCCCGTCTGTCATGAGATCATTCCTTTGGCAAGAACAAGGTTATAAAAAGGGCCAACAATGCCTTTCTTTGCACCACTTTATAGCCAATGTCATCGCTGCTCAACCAACCAATCTTTCTCACCTTTAACACACCCTGCAACTAATGAACCCACTTTAAGATAAACCTACTTTGGCTCGCCTCCAACCCCTGTCACACATTGCATAGCACCTCTGTAACTCAACAATGTGTGCACAGCATCTGACTCGGCCATCCACCCACTAATTCACCAGACTGCAGCCTGTTGCACACCATTGGAGCTCTGCCCATCATCAGACCACCAAGTGCCTCTCCACATTTTCAAGCATTTTTACACAAGTCACCCCTCTCCTCTTCATTCCCACCATTTTTTTAAGTGATGATGCAAAACCAGGCCTAAAGGTCCCATAATAAGGGTAGAATGTCAATCTGATAGTAGATACTTCACAGTTTTTCCATCCATGTGCATTTGAATACATTTTTCATGCTAATTTTTCATGTTTTTGGCATGTTTTCTTGACTTGTTTGAATTGTAGATTCTTTATTTTGTAAAAGTGCCATGTTTGCACCTGTTTTTTTCCCTTTGCCAATGACAAATCGACATGCCATTCAAAGGTTCAACAAGCTGTTCTAGATCCAAAGGCTTATTGTGCTTTGAACCTAAGAATCAATGTCATTCACTTAGAACAATGCACCAATTCTAGGCTCAACCATCCATGTTTTGAAACTTTAAAGGTTTTTTGCATTTCTATTGCTACATCATGTGTTTGCACATGTTTCGCATCATATTCTGTTGAATTATAAATGTTTACTCTGCAATTTTCCAAGTTTTTAATCTATTGAATTATAAATGTCTACTCAATAATCCTAAACGCTAAACTCTATCATTCATATCATTTTTAATTTCAAATTTACAATTTTAGTATGTTGTTCTAGGTCAAGCATCTAGCCATGCAACAGATTGAAAAATCGATATAGTTACCATAGGCTTGACATACTATTTAGGGTCTAAAGGAAGCTTTTGAGAAAAATTGCTAATTGTTGAGAAAATCTAGCATAAGGTGTTAAAATAGTTCCTGTAACAAGTTCTCAAACATAGTGACAGTAGATCTCCACATACATGGTGCATTCATAGAAGGTGGAATTACTAGTAACGTAGAATGTGATTTGATTATTACAATGCATGTGCATGGGTAGAGGAAGTTTTACACTTAACTCTATCAAAAAAGACTTTAGCCACACTATTTTACTAGCAATTTAAGACATGGATCAATACACAACTTCAGCACTGGACTTAGATATCACAATTTTCCTTTTACTTCTCCAAGTAACAAGATTGCCACTCATGTATGTAGACATGTCAATAGGCCGTGTCAAATCAAGCTATGTCTGGCCTTCTAGTTGATGGCCCAAGCACAACCCATTTGTGCTTATGTTAGGTTATGTCGAGCCAAGTCTGGCATGATTTAATTTTTAATTATTTTTAATTTTATTAAAAATTAATATAACATTAATATAATTTATAAATACTAAAAGATAATTAAAGGTGAAATTCAAACCCACAACCATGCATCACTTGTTACAAACTCAAAACCATCAAGCTATATACAAATATATACAACTTAAAAAAATATATCAAAATAAATACAAAATTTTAAAAAATTATTTTTGTGTCATGCCATGTTGACCTACGTGTTATGCCGTGTCATGCTGTATCAACACAAAAATGCAAAAGATCGGCTCAGGCATAACTTGTCAAACTATGTCATATTGGTCAACGACACAATTTGACCATGCTGGGCCATATCTATCAATGGTACAATTTGACCGTGCTAAGCTATGTCGGCCCAATTGGGCATAGCCCAATTGACATGTTTACATGTATGCATAGTAGTCTAACATAGATCTCCTATCTCTTATATCACATCCATAATGTAGATCAAAGGTGAAGGCCATTTTTAGCATAGAAGTCCATTCCCAATCTTAACTAGATTTCAATTCCAGTGATTCCGGATTTTGGCGATTAAACTAAAGATTAGCCTAGTTTGACTAGGTTGAGCGAGCGATTTAACCAAAGGCCTCCTGCAGATATAATCAAATGTGCTAAAGGCTAGATTTCTACATTTAGTCTAACTTAACAAATTTTCGGTGTAAGTAGGTGGTTGGTATGCCCAACGAATGTGTTACGTGATGGACCAAGGTTGTAGGTGATAGAGTCAACTTGCCTAACAATGTGGAGCTTTGATTGAGTGCAAGAATGGTCGTTCAGTTGAAAGGCATTAATGTCAAGCGACAATGGAATGCAGAATTGACTGAGTCAACAACGAAAGAGCATAGCACGTGAAGGTGGAGTTCATGGGCAGAAGTGGAGTCCACATGCCACTTGTGGAAGAACAATTTATGAAAAAACCACATTTTGCAAAAATAGAGTTCACAAGTGGGTGGCTACGTGTCAACCAACGAATGGTCAAGTAGAGAGTGGCTAGTATAAACAAAGATTGTAGAGGAAGCCCTTTTGACCACTTCTTTTGTAACATGTATCTTGACGTGCTATAAGTTTTATTTTCATTGTAAATAATGCATGATGATTGTTTATGTTGGCCCATGCTTATAAAAACCTATTGTGAGTTTCCATTTAACTCTTTAAAGTAGAGAGAAGACTTGTTATTTTTGTTTAGAAGAAATAAAGTTCATTTTTTTGGCATTTCCTTGTTTCTCTCTATCTCCTCCAACTAAAGTTCCATTCTAATGGCATACAAAGGGCAAATAAGCACACATGTAATATTATTAAGAAAAAGATAACAAAGTAGCATGAATTAGATTCAATTTGATTTGCTATACCTTCTACAATCCTTCAAAAAATAGAGAAGATCCTACATGCTTTTGTCAATTCATACATCAAGAAAAAAGTAATTACACATACAAAAGTGTCAATACCATGGGCAAAAAAGGGAATCACAACAAGATGGTTGATTTCTTGCATTTCAAACATAAAACATGGCCTACTAAGCATGTAAATGGTCAACATATGTAAAAGAAAATTTACCCAAATAATCAAAGGTTGTAAACATTACATTTCACACATTAGAATGTTGAAACAAAAATCAAATGACCAGATGAACAAAAAGTAAAGCCCTAAAGTAGGTTCCAAACACAAAAGTACATAAACAAAAAAATTCCAATAGTACCTTAAACAAAAAGTATAAGGCTTACAAAAATTTGTTTTAATGGTCATGATCATAAAAGTGAAGGAAAAACAGAGATGTACCAGCAGTTTCGATAGTAAGAATGAACTTGCATTTGTTGCTTTATGTGCTCAGTTGGAGTGAAAATAAAGGAGGTTGCTATGCTTGCACAACCACCTGCTGTGCAATGGGCAAGTGAGGGGTATTCCTACATCAATGAAAAATAAGATGTGAAAAGATGTCTATGTATTTGCATGGAAAGAAAATATTAAATACATGAAGAAACTACCTTTGGAAGGATGGGTAGCATAGCTGCCTTTACTGTTTCATATGTAAATGTGTAAATAGCAGAAATTGGGGCTGAGGTAGCAATATTGCTGGCAATACCACGGTATAGCCCAGTGAAACCTATAGTAAATATGGAATTAGTCCTAAAACTGCAAAAGCTTCTTTACAAAGGACCAAAGTAGCATATACATTCTACGAGGATGTGAAGTCCAAAGTCACCTTTTTCAGATATGATCAACTGAAAGGTCTGAAAATTTGTCATCCGGTTAACACCACAAGCTTGAATCACAGTCTTAACTGTATCAATAGGATGCAAGCAAATGCTAACAAATGTTCCAGCCAATGCTCCTGCAAGGGCATCTTTTTTCTTTGCAAATGCAATGCTCATTTTATCCTGCATTGGCAAGGATTGATTGGAAAAAAATTCATTGTCAATGGCAGGATCAATAGTCGAGGTGTTACCATTCACAGGCATACTGTCTTTGGAAATAGATTGTTGTTCTGAAGATTCAATATAAGCATCAACTTGTTGTTGACGACCCACAAATGTAGAATCATTTGAAGGTAGAACTTCAATGTAACAATCTGCATGTCCACCGGGACTACTTGAACTAGCAACCAGTGATGATGCAACTGTTGCTGAGGCAACTGAATAAGCAGAACAAAGAGAGGCACGAGGATCTTCAATATTTTCAACCAAATCTATGCTTGGTATGCCTGAAGAACTACCACGTTTAGGTGAATTGACATTATCACTCCTTCCATCCTCAACCGTTAATGAGTTGAATGAACAAATCCTACTTTCTGTGACACACCTCCCATGTTTTTTCTTGTCCTCACTCCTAGTGGTTACCATATCTCTCAAGCTAGCAAAATAACTTCCACTCAAGCTACCACACGTGTATACCAAATTACAATGTTCCCATGCAGTACTCGCCCAATTTCTCCTCCCACATTCTGCAGGAACCACATTCCGATCCACAAGAGAATGAGCAAAGCCCGATCCATCCCACGGACAGAGTAGCAAATTCTTCTTGATTGCTCTTAGCCGCTCGTAATTCAACTTAGCAGCAGTTGCCAAATAGTCCCCACCGGACAACCCGCTCGGCTCACCACCACTACCATCAACCCATAAAGCATTATCTCCTTGCCTCAAGCTTACATCCCGAGATCCACAAGTAGCTGGCGGGTGCCCAACGACCCTCCACGCTGCCCCAATTACTGACACAAGCTCTGCTGTGCTCAGCAGATTCTGGCCATAATAAGCACCAGTTCCCACGCGCAAAACGCTCTCTTGTTGAGACTTCAGCTCGTCATTTACTTCAAAAGGAATCCCCTGGTACTTGATCGACGACGATCGGTGCCGGGAAGAAGCCATTGCCACCGGAAGGACTTAGCACTTAACGGGAACAGGCGGAATTGGAATCGGATGAAGCAAATGCCAACACGAAATTGCTAAAGGTGGCGGCGGTGGACCTCCAAGTGCAAGAATCGTAGGAAATCAGCTGATGATGACGAAGTGCGCGGACTTTGGAATCCACCGTCCAACCCACCACGGGGTAACGATCGAAATGAAGGACTTTCTCGAATGATAGAGGTGAGGGATTAGGGTTTGGTTGCCGGAAGAGAAGAAGCATGGACTGACGGAAAAATGGGGTTGGGGTTTTGGAAGCGGTTAATTTATGGAGAAATACTGGTAAAATTATTAGAGCCAAAGGCTTCGTTCAGGAAAAAAAGTTTCGAAGTGATTTTTATATTACAATTATTACGTAAGATTTATTGATTTATATATTTTTTGATATTGTTTTTTAAAAAAAAACATTTAATGTCATGGAAGATGTGCCTCTCCTTTTTGTAGTTTCAACGGAAGATTTGTCGGTTATAAAAAAAATTAATAATTTTTTTGTCATAATAATATTTTTATAATATTTATGTATTTAATTTCATCAATTTTGGCTCAAACATTTCAATCCTCTCAATAAATATAGCATAAACCTATCGTGACCGTAGGTTTAGCTCAAATGTTCCGAACTTAGTAGTATGTTATTTATGTATTGATTATTTTTGTGTATCACTCAAACTCATCGAGATAAGTTTGTTATGAATGGGTTAAAGCTGTTGAACTTTACGATGAATTGAATACTATACATAAAAAAATAATCACCGCACAAACGTTTCGATTTTAGCAAATTATTTAGCTCAAACATTTTGGGTCTGGTGGAACGTTCAGATAAACCTTATGGCCTTAGTGGAATGTTTAATTCAAATGTTTCAGACTCTACGGTGAGTTCACTCGTAGCTTGTATAGTGACATACTACAATTTTAACCTATTTTTATTCATATTTGCATGTTGTGTTTAATACTTGTTAAACAAAATTTGTGTACAAGTTAATGTTTATATACAACTTTAAAAAGCAAAATTGTATGAAAGAGTTTCTGCATCACATTCTTTCATAATGTTTAAATAAAAAGCAATAATGTTCATCAAAGTATGAAAGTAAAACCCTTGTTAGCCATTGTCACAATAGACAAAACATGATAAAATAGTTGGACAATACCTTCTTTTGGAATGTTTATATACAACTTTAAAAAGCAAAATTAGATGAAAGGGTTCCTACATCACATTCTTTCACAATGTTTATATAAAAAACAACAATATTCATCAAAGTATGAAAGTAGAACATTTGTCAACCAGTGTCTTACAATAGACAAAACATGATGAAATAGTTGGACAATACATTCTTTCAGAATGTTTATATACAACTTTAAAACTAGATGAAAGAGTTCTTATATCACATTCTTCCACAATGTTCATATAACAAGTAACAATGTTCATCAAAGCATGAAAGTAGAACCCTTGTCAGCTATTGTCTTCCAACTTTCGAGCCACTCCTTCTCTTCGTTCTCCCAGATACCTAAAATTGTATCCCTATTACTTGATTGTCGGAGAAGTACCATTGCAAACTTCCACAAGTTTGATCCCTAACTCACTCCAATGCTAAGCAAGGTATCCTGACATCGATCAATTGAAAGTTGGTTATCCTTCTCCTTAAACTGTCATAATATTTGTAACGACATCAATTTTTTCCAATACAACATATTTTAAATTTTTTTTCCTTTTATGTACTAGAGACAAAACTTCTCCAATACATTGTTGCATAGGTTTAGGACTTCTTGTTCTCGTTTGAGGAGTCGCACTCCTTGCATCAGTGACACCACCACTCCTCATTTGACTACGTATATATCTGACATTATGCACTAATTGAATAGGAGGGTATGCACTTTTAAACCACTTGATGATTTCTGACAAAACAACTTGAAGAAGTTCAATTTTCTCAGACAACTCCATTTCTAGCTAATTAGTCCTTTCAAGTAGGGACTCCAATGACCTAAGGTCAATATTTTGCACAAATAGTATCATGTCCTTCAATTGTATGTCAATAATTTGTTCGATGTGTTTCATTATGCATATTATAATCATAAAAATGCAAATCACCAACAATATATGTTATTCTATAGATAATATTTCAAAATATTTCAACAGCAAATGCTCATACCACTTTTCACAACCATTTGAAGTTTTCTATTTGCAAGTCATATAAATGTAGCATATTAGATATTCAAACATGTTCTAATATTTTTAACAAATATTAGGAAAACATGCGCAATGTCTTCTATGAAAATTCATACAAGAGGTATAACAAATATAAAGAAGAATTTGTTCAACACTTACTCCATTTTTGAGAACAAACCTTAACTGTTGACACGAGTGGATGGGTAGATGATTAGTGACAGGGATGTGATTTGGGCGAGTTGAGAACAAACCCTAATTGTCAGCACAGGTGGATGGGTGGATAGGCAAATGACCATGATGGGGATGTGTAGATGGTGACAGGGATGTGCAAACGGTGAAAGGGATGTGTGGACCAACTTCCTTGCTTGAAGCCCTTGGTTGTCGAAGGGGGCAGAAGGGGATGGTGAGGGAAGATGTGTCTAGTGACAACGAGGGAAGTTTAACGAACGAGTGGCGATTGGCAAAGGCGAGGGAAGATCAACAACAAGGATGTGTGGACAGTGAGGACTTAAGTAATAGTGAAAACCAGTGTCCTCTATTTTGGGTGAAATGGGTTTTTCCTCCTACAGAGGTAGGTTTGGTAATAAATGAAAGTATTAATTTAAAAATAAATAAGTTAATATTTAATGATTTTAATAATTTAAAATAATATTTTACTATAAGGATCTAATTTTATGTTTGGTAAATTACTATAGGGATTTAATATTGCATAGTGAAAAGATCCAAAATCTTTTTTATTGAACACACCCTAAATATCTAGTGTAATTGTTAGATTTTTTTTTATAGTAATATTTAATTTTAAGTTTTTTTATATATATACAACAAAAAGACCATGAAGGGATTCAATGAAGAAGGGATTTAAAAGGATTATGGTACGTTTCAAGAATCCTAACAGGAACATTTATCACTTCTTGGTCAATGGAGTTAGAGAGGAAGAAGTTGTTAGGATTGTCAAACATAATACTTCGTGGGTGTAAGTTCAAGAATACTAGCTAAGTAATAAGGGTTGAAGTGTATACAGAAAGGAAGACCAAGGTCATGCTAATTAGAAGAGTTATTGAAAAATTTAGACGATCCATATTTAATCTAAATTATTGAATTAAGGCACCACTAGAAAAGTAACTCTAGTGGTGCCATTAGAGAGCATTTTCTAAAAATTATTAGTATGTAATTGTAAAATTTTCACTAAAATGTAGGAAATTAATAATATACAAGTAATTATCATTTTTTATATAAAAATATTTTCAATATTTTTGTCAATAAGTAAATATTTCAATATAAAAAATAAATCTTTATATATACAAGACATTTAGAGTTGTCAATGGGCCGTGCTGGCACGGCCCGACATGGTTTGACCATGCCGGTCAACGGCACGACACGAAAATTTTTCGTGCCGTGGGTTGTGCCTGGGCTAGACCCCCAGGTTGTTCGTGTCGTGCTGGCATGGCATGAATTCCAGCACAAATAAGCACGGCCCGGCCTAGCATGAGACTACTAGGTGGGAACACTGGGTTGTGGGAGGGGGGACCCAATCGCTGGGTTGTGCGGCCAACGGGGTGAACGGTTGTGTGCGCGAGAGGAGGCAGAACGGGTCGTGTGGCCGGTGGGAGGATTAGTTGCCGGGTCATTGGGCCGGCAGCCGGGATGAACGGTCACGTGTGCTGGTGCGCGGGAGGGGGTTGAACGAGTCTTGTCGCTGGTGGAGGGGATGGGCCGCCGGGTTGTGCAGCTGGCAGGGTGAATGGTCGTGTGCACATGAGGCAGAATGGGTTGTCTGGCCGGCAAGGGGATTGGCCGCCGGGTAATTGGGCTGGCAGCCGGGATGAACGGTTGCATGCGGCGGCACACGGGAGGGGGTTGAATGAGTTGTGTCGCCGGTGGGGGTATGGGCCACCGGGTTGTGCGGCCAGATGCCAGGTCATTGGGCCGGCAGCCGGGATGAACGGTTGCGTGTGCCGGTGCACGAGAGGGGGCTAAATGAGTCCTGTCGCTGGTGGGGGGGATGGGCCGCCGGGTTGTGCGGCTGGTGTGGGAGATGGGCCACCGAGTCTTAGATTGGTTGTCGGGTCACAATGCCAGGTCCCGTGAAGAATCGTGTTGGTCAAACTCGTGCCATTGACTAGCACGAATAGTGTTTTTTCGTGCCACGGGCCATGCCTGGGCTGGCTCATTGATGGTTTGGGCTGTGCCGGCACGACATGATTGACACCTCTAAAGACATTCCAATAATTAAAGATATGATACCAAAAAGATTTTGTGATGATAGGATTAGAAACTATGACCTATATTACATATAAGTAAAAAGTTTAGAAAACACACAAAGATGGCAAATTAGACAATTGATAGAAAAATCTTTCCTTTATGTGTAGTTATATATTGAAAAAAGAGAGAAAGAAGAAAAATGTGTAAAAACAATTGAATAGAATGAAAATGTTATATCCCAACATATCGATATCTAAGTCGGTTGGTAAGGTTGATGTATAAGTTAGTTAGTAAGGTTGGTGTATATTGGTGGGCAATAGGTCATTATGTAACCATTGAGTATTGTAACCATTGATAGTGGTTATGGCAGTTTGTACATCTCAACTCTCCTATAAATAAATCTACCGATCTCAATGGGAGGTATCATAGTTTCCCACAACTATTTGTATTCTAACTCACGATTCATCACAAGTGTGCGCTCTAGACGGTTTCACCATCAGTTTCTATTCCATTAATCAGTAACTTGCTTCTTGATCTTCTTTCTTCTATTGATTGCTACTTGTGCAGGGCAAGTATAGGTCAAAATTGCAGTCATGGTCGACCCCCATTACTGGTTTGATGTTTGGCTCGTTTGCGGGAATAGAACTTGGTATTGGAGGAGGTTTATGCGAAAATACCAATGGAGCTTGAGGAGATGAGGGATTTACTTTTAAAGATCTAGCAAGATCAAAGAGCTACCATTTGAGATCAGCAAGAAGATAGGGCAACGTTACGTGAATTGTTAGAGGTTATTCACACCCTGACCATGACAGGGCCAATAGGAGAGGAGAGGTGAGTTTGTAGGTAGGAAGGTAAAAGCGATTACAAGGGAGGCACCTAGCCTCTTAGCACTCTCAGGCCAACATTTCCAATCTTTAACGAGGAAGAGGAACCTACAAGATGGTTAATTCTAGTGAAAAAATTCTTTTGACACTATAATATTCTAAAAAGGCAAAAGACAAATTATGCTTCCTTGCATTTGAAGGGAGAGGCAATCTAGTGGTTAAACAAGAATGAAATGATGCACCCAAACCAACACTAGGAAGTCTTTAAAAAAGACTTAATGGCAAGAATCAGCATCAATGAACTAGAGAAACCTTAGGCCAAACTGTCGAAACTAAAATAGACAAGTAATGTAAGGGAATACTAGGGACAATTTGAAAGAATCTTGAACAAGGTTCCCCATGCTTAGATGAGGATATGGCAATGATCTTCGTCAATAGTCTCAAAGAAGATATCCACTCAAACATGCAGGTGGAGTGATTAGTATCATTATTGGAAGCCATGAGGGTGGCACAGATCCAAGAGGAAAGGTGGCATCACCAAAAGAGGATGAGAATGAAACCATGTCCAAACCATCTTGAGGAAGGAAGCAAGGGAGAGGCAACCACCAACACAACACTTATGAAAATACTTACATTGGCTCAAATGAGAACTAGGTAGGAGCAAAACTTATGCTACAACTGTGATGAGAAATAGTTAAGGGGCCACCAATGCAAGTCTCCCATGGTATTCGTGATGCAAGGGGAATGGGAGGAAGAAGATGACCTTTCAGAGGAAAAAATACCGAAACAAATAGTAATTCAACTATCCCTACATGCCATCTCCAGTGAAGAGGGACCCCAAACAATGAGAGCCTAGGGCACCATTAAAGGCCAACCATTGCTAATTCTCTTCGATAGTGGGGTCACCCACAATTTCATGGATCCCAAGTTTGTGCATTCCAAAAGAGGAATGGTCCAATGGAAGAAGTCGAAGGCGATGATAGCTAATGGAGGTTAATTGGAGGTTCAAGGGGATTGTAAGGGAGTACAACTAAACTGCCAAGGACAAGTGTTAACAATTGATGTCAAGCTACTCAAGATACACATTTACAACATTATCCTAGGTGTACAATGGATGGAGTAGCTTGGACCTATCTATTGGGACCTAGAGAAGAAGACATTTTAATACCAACAAGAAGGAAAGGTAATTTATTTTTAGGGGCTAACAATTAAGCCAATGCAAAAGGTCACCGCTATGCAACTAATATAGGAGCAAAACATCACAAAGTGGGTGGCAGTATTCCAAACTAATGCAAAAAACATGATATTCAATTGAGAGAATAAGAAGATGAATTAAATCAATTATTGCAAGTGTATGTAGACATCTTCAAGGAACCAATAGAGTTGCCTCCAATTGGGGAAGAAGACCATTAGATCAGGCTAAAGGATGAAAGTTTAGCCATCATTGTGCCCTTGTATAGGTACCCCTACTTTCAAAAGAATGAAATTGAAAGACAAGTAGTAGAATTTCTATGCACCAGTGTGATTAAATCAAGCACATGTCCTCACTTGACACCTATATTATTGGTGTAGAAGAAGGATGGGAGTTGGCAATTTTACGTTGACTATCGTGAACTTAATAAGCACACAGTTAAGTTGAAATTTCCCATTTTGGTTGTGAAGAAGTTGTTCGACAAATTAGCCACAACAAGGGTGTTCTTAAAATTGGATTTGAGGTTCAGCTATCACCAAATCCACTTTCACCCCAACAACACTAGCAAGTCCACCTTTCACACACATGAAGACTAATATGAGTTCTTCATCATGCCCTTTGGGCTAACAAATGCACTAGTGACCTTCCAATCACTAGTGAATCGACCATTCCGAATATTGCTACGTTAGGGACTCCTCATCTTCTTTAATGACATTTTAATGTGTATATGGAAGTGGCGAAGTCAAACATTGAGAGACTCTCCAACAAGTACTAGAGACATTGCGAGTCAACCAATTGTTCGCTTGATGCAGTAAGTGCTAATTTCAATTGTGTTTTATTGACTACATTGGACATTAAATTAATGTAAGACAAGTTTGGCTACAAATTGAAAAGCTCAGGTATATACAAGAATGGAAATGGCCAACAACTGTCAAGTACCTCTAAGCATTCCTTGGGAAGGCTAGTTATTACCATAGATTCATCAAGGTATTTTGGGGGATAGCAACACCATTGATGACCATACTGTGGAAGAATGAATTTGAATGGTCTGATACCTCAACTCAAGCCTTTGAGTAAATAAAGAATGATATAACTATCAAACCAGTATTAGCTCTCCCAAACTTTAGCAAGGAATTCATTGTTGAAGGAGACACATTGAACATTAGCATTGGCATGGTTTTGCTTCAAAAACAACATGACATTGCCTATTTTAGTTAGCTATTGAGCTCAAGGTAGAAAGCTATGTTTGTTGACTCCTCGTATTTGGGAATATGTAGTTGACATCGTGGTTAGTCTGAGTCAAACATTTGACCCCTTAGGATTTGGGTGGAGTATAAGTGTTTTACTCTCGTGTACCAGCCAGGGCACCTTGGAACTATGGGCCGATTGCTGGTTATCTCGACTGAAATTTGGACCTCTCAGGTGGAAGTTTCACTTCATTTTCTGCCTCAAGTGTTGCAACTAGGACTGGCCCCCGCCACCTACGAGCACTCCCTTGGTGCAGGCACACTGGCATTCGATTGCATTTCATTAAGTTATTCACAACATCATCAACCTTGTTTGTGACATCACCTTTCACACAACGGATCTACTTCATTGAGTCTCTCCTCGTGTAATAAACATATTACTTGTCTAACGGTACTAGTTAGACGGTAATTTAGTCACCTGGATGGAACTTCCTCTAGCACTTGATATTTTTCGACGGAAGTTCTGTTTCGTTAACAACACTTTCATTTTTATTTAGGCCAGTTGTAGAGTAAAACCTATAATGTTACGACCGATCGTATAGTAAAGTCTATAGTGTTATGACCAGTCGTAAGGTAAAACTTGTAACGTTACAAGTTGGATTTTTCCTAAAGCAGACTGGCTATCCATCGGCAAAGAGGGGTAGAATTCTGACTTAGATGGTGGTTGCCCGACCCCTGCTGGCCACCTCTAATGGACCTTTTAGAGGCGTAAGTCCAATTCTTTGGTTGTCTTTGATGCACTGTACGGGTTTAAGTTGTTGTCAAAATAAACACCCGTTCGTTTTAAAATTTAGAAACTCCGCAAGCGCACGGTGCCCATTATAGGTAACATGCAAGTACGGGTCGATTCACAAGGAACTAGTAATTTTCATAAATTCCAATGTCAATCAGTAAAACGCAAAATACAGAATTTACAAGTTCGTCAAAACACTGTCTTAAGGACAGTGATTCACCCTATGCATTACTAAAATCTCAAATTCGTATCTACACTTGCTAAAAAAAATCAATGAATGAAATATTCGTGTTCTACATTGAAAATGTTACAAAAT
>JAMKPZ010003310.1:0-16504 GCA_024699675.1 Amphibolis antarctica
TCGAGCTTTTTGTTTCACAGGTCGGGCTTCCGGTTTGAGCGGCAGTCGGTGGACTGCTACCCGTTCATCCAAACCGGGCATGTCTTCATAATCCCATGCAAACACCTCCACAAATTCATGTAGGAGTGTGAGGAGTTGTTGCCGGTAGGGTTCGGTAACTTCTTTGCTAATTTTCGTTTCTTTTCTATGTTGTTCATCCCCAAGGTTTACAAGTTCAATTTCATCAGTAGATGCTATGCCTGTAGACTCAGGTGGTTGAACCCATGGGTCTTCTTCTTCGGATTCTTGGCTTTGCAAGTAGGGGCCGTCAACGTCTCCAGCGGCTTGTTGACCTTCAAGTTGGAAGGGTGCTGGACGATGGTTTTGGCGGGAGCGGTGCCCGTGGTTTTCTGGCTGGGTGTCGGGTAGGTGAAGCGGCTGTCGGTTTGAGGTAGTGACGGACCCTAGAAGTGCTTTAGAGGGGATGATAGTGGACTTGCCATGCTCTTCTTCCTGGGATGTTGTGTTGTCAGACCCCATCAGTTGTTCTAGCTGCCAAGCATCCACAGAGAGTGAGGGGCAGAATGCCCCTAGTTCTGCCCTGGTGGGAGGAACCAGTTGCTAGGTAGATGGGAGGCGGAAACTGGGTGGAGTTTCAGAAGAGAATGCAATAGGCCAGTCTTGTTTACTAGCTTGAGGGGAGGGGCAGAATGCCCCTAGTTCTATCCTGGAGTGTTGGCCAGTGTTTTGAAAGATGTTGCCTAGACTGAGTAGGCCAGCTGTCTTGACTCCATGATGCAGGGCCCCCGTTGGTGGCAGGCGGTTTCCGATTGATCTGACTAGTGCCCAAGAGATTGGTGGTTTGCTGTGTCGAGCGAGAGACTTGGTATGATTGCCAAGTCCCGATTGACTTGATCGGGTTGCCAAGTCAATGGCTGCTGAGGACGCAGCAGCCGGCGCACTTGTGCGTGGGATGCCAAGCCTTGCAGCTGAAGGAGCGGGTTCCGACGTGAGTCACACGGAAGCCATCAGGCTTGCCTTCTGATGTTGATGACCTTGTCGTCTCCTTTCCCTGTACAAACCAGTCAGACGCTACATCCATTTTTGAAGTTCCTCCCGGTAGGATTGGCACTGGCGAGGGAGGTCGGTGAAGAGTTGGGTCCCCGGTGCACACTGGAGATTCTCCGAATAGTCGTAGTAGGCCGTCTTCTGGCTCTTGATCTGGTTGTGGGTTGTCCTCCCAAGGCTCCATTCATCTGGACAGATAGTCATAACCATTTGGGTTCTGGAGTTCCAAAGGTGAGGCGGTAGCCGGTTCCGGTGTCGGGTGGGGTGTCCCGGACAATGCCATAGCTGCTACAGATTGTCCCGGGTGGTAGTAATTTTTCGCCAGTATGACGATGACCTCCCCTTTCCATAGGAACTTAAGCATCCTATGAAGGGTGGAAGGCACAATGGAATTTTGGTGGAGAAACGGGCGGCCCAGGATAAGATTGTAGCTCGGGGGAATGTCTACCAGGTGCACAGGAACCTTGACGGCGGCTGGTCCGATGACGAGGGGGAGGACGACTTCACCTTTGGCTGCAAAGTGCCGTCAAACCCTCTCATCACCCGGTCGGTGGGGAGCAAGTCTTGCTCTTTGATTCCTAGCTTGTGTAGGACTTGTAGCAGGCACAGGTTTAGCCCGGATCCATCATCGATCATTACCATGGGGATGCAGAGGTCCTTGTATTGCACTCGAATGTACAAGGACAGATTGTGGTCGGTCCCTACTAATGAGAGGTCTAGATCTGAGAAGTACACGAAAGAGGGGACCGTTACTGTGGCCACCATTCCTTCTATGGCCCCAGGAGCGAGACCTTGGTCCACTTTGGCTATCTGTAGTGCTTTGAGGAGAGTTTCCCGGTGCTCAGTAGAGGATCGGAGCAGATCCCATTGGGAGATGTCAGCCCGTATCCCTTGCAACTGGATTGACAGGTCCGGGGGTGACCGCGACTGGATGACTGGTGCTGAGGAGGCGGCTGTCGGCCCTGCTGAAGCGACAGCCGGTGCTCGGTTATTGGTTGAAGTTCGTCCTGCTATTCCCGGGATGGAGATTCCTCTGGGGCGCGACTGTGGCTGATACACCTGGCCCAACCTGGTTATAGCCGTACATGTGGACGGCTATTCTATCCCCTTGCCTTTATGTTGTTCGGAAGTGAGCGTGGCAGGAGGGGAGGGCCTGGTGAGCAGCTGTTTTGCCAGGTGTGCTTGGAGTGGCATCAGCGTTGCAGCCATTGGAGAGGCCGTGCCACTAGAGTGCCGATCGTGGACGTAAAGCCGACAGTTGAGGCTTTGGGGATTGGAGGTACTACTGGGATGACTGTCCTAACTGGGGCAACAGGTGAGTAAAGAATTACCTTGGGCTGAGCCCGTATGGTTTTCCCGGTGGCCAGCTCCCTTGACGCGGTAACCGGTTCTTTTGACGTGGCAACCGATGGCGCCACCCGAACGAAGAATTTTTCTGTGGGTGGAGATGATGCCTGTTGTGGTGTAGGCTTTGAAGACTTCCTCCTTCTCCGGTGGCCGTTGATGGTGAGGATGGAGGTCTAGAGTTGTTGGTAGTATGGCCAGAGCTCCTCCAGTGTTGACGGATGGTTGGCCAGACAGATGAAGTTGATGGGGTTCAGCCAGGGAGTTCCTGCATCCAACAGTTGTGCTGAAGAGAGGGATCTTCTTGTCCCTTGCCCGTGCCTGGTTGGATAGGCAGAAATCGGCTGCATAGGCCGGAACCCTTCAAGCGGGTGCCTCCTTCGGGCACCTAAGAAGATAGCACTGACCTGGGAGTTGCCCATATGATTTGGGAAGGTATGTTGGCTTGGCTCTGGGGGTACGGGAGGCTATTGAAGCTCAATGGTGCCCGAGTTGATAAGCCTCTGAATGGCTTGTCTCAATGTCCGGTAATGGTCCTTTGCATGGCTGGCAGACCTGTGGTACTCGCAGTACTGCTGCGAATTGTACCAGGCAGGAAGAGCAGCTGTAGGTGGCTTGATAGGGGGGAGCATGAGTAGTTCCTAGGCCTAGAGGAATACCTGGCTTAGCGGTTCAAAAAGCGGGGTGTATTCTGTAATGCGTGGCTGTTGCGGCTGTGGGGGCGGCTGGCGTGGCCCACGCTGTTGCTGATTGGGGCGTTGTTGGTTAACGCCTGGGCGATCTCCTCCTTGTCCCTGGTTTCTTTGTTGAGAGGTTGCCGGGGATGTTACCTGCCACTGTTGGTGGGCCGGCGGCTCGAAGGCGGATGCCAGGTGTGGAGCCTTGGGCCTCCAAGGTTGTTGATTCGGGGCTGCTCGGGTGGTGTAGACCGGCTGTTGAACTGGAGTGATTGCTGGCGGATGGTATTCCTGGGCTAGGGCGTACACCTGTTGTGGTTGGTATGGAGGTGGTGTTGCTACCACGACGGTTACGGGAGACGGACGACTGTTATCATTCCTTCGGGGGCCGCGGTTGTTCCCCATGTTATCGCCTGGGGCCGGTGGTCAGGGACGTGCGTTTCCTCCAGGGTTGGCCCCAAATGGAAGAGCTGAAAATCTCCCCGACTTCAAGAATCCTTCCAGGCGGCTACCAGCTTTAATTAACTGGGAGAAAGTTGAGTATGACTGGATGCATAAAAGGGCCGCCAGTGATGGTTGAGCACCTTGTACAATTATGTCTAGAGAGTCTTCTTCCGGATTTGGGATGCTAGGGCCCGCCACCTGCCGACATAGCTGCTGAATGGCTCATTCTCACGTTGGCGAAGGCAACGGAGATCTTCCAACTTTGGTGCCAGGTCCAGGTTATACGCATACTGTTCCTGGAACATGTACGCCAGCTGTTCCTAGGTGTAGATCTTTGTCAAGTCTAAGGACATGTACCAGGAAAGTGTAGGTCCATGGAGAGATTTCTGGAATAGCCAGACGAGGAGCTTTTCCTTGTGTTGCAGTGCCGCCATGTCTCCACAGAAAGCCCGGAGGTGCGCGCGAGGATCCCCATGCCCGTTGTATTTGACCAATTCAGGCATTTTGAAATCGGGAGGGAGCGTCACTTCAGGATAGAAACAGAGATTTTGGAAGGCACAGGAAGGTCCAGGTGGGCTAGATTTTATGCTCCGGAAAGATGCCTCCAGTTCAGCTATCCTTTGTAGTAGCTGCCCTTGTAGGTCGGGCGCTGGGATGGCAGCCGTGGCGGCTGCCGGATGGAGCGGTGGTGGGCCGAATTGGTTGGCGATGGGAGTAGTGACGACGTCGTATTCTTCTGAGTGTGGCTTCTCCAGGACACGGATGGTTGGCCTGGGGGGGATTATGGAACCAATCCCTTGTTGTTGATAGCGCGCCAACTGATGAGCCAGGTGGGTCTGCTCGAAATGTCTCGGCTGAGGTGGTAGGAAGGCGTTGGCCGCTCCTATGCCCTCAGTGTTCGAGGGTGGTTGGTAGCATGGGCCGGTGCTCTGTGTGGGAGCTGGCCTGTTACCTTCAGCTTCAGTAGCCGAAGAAGCCGGCGGCACAGGATGCACTGTGGCATTGTCGAATGCTACAGCGGTGGACAGATTTGGCGCCCTTGGTTGGTCCGGGGTTCCGGTAGGAACAATGATGGGCCTGGTGAAGTTCGTCCAGGTGACGACAGGTGGTGGTGGGCCGAAGACCACGGACAGCGGCACAGAAGTTGCCGCGGTGATGGAAGGGGATGATCCGGAAGCCGCAGCGGAACCGATGGCCATGGCTCTTGCTTGTGAGCGAGTCAGGACAGGGGGAGCCAGCGAGGTCTGGAACCTGCAGGGCAGAGGTCCGTGAAGAGACGGTGCCCAGAGAACCGCAAGGGTCCGTAAAGATCTATAGGGATACCAAAGAAGGGTGATACAGTTCAATGCATTTGAAAGCGGCTTCGCTTAGCAAATGTGACAAGTATGTTAAAAATCCTAATGGAAAAATAAAAGACTAACTATAAAAGAGCCGTACGTGTGAGAGTTTGAGCTACTTAATCGATAAAACACAGCGAGTGTCCCCAGCGGAGTCACCAAAAATCTGTACCCTCTCTTTCATCTGGCTATCACCTGGAAGCCCACGAGTTTCCACTGGCCCCACCGACGGATGGGCCGAGGTACAGAGAATTGAAATGTGTTTGTGTGAGCGCATCACCCCGTTGGGTGGATGGCTCATTGAACGGAGTCGCCACCTTATTTTTGGGTAGAAAACAAGGAAAATCGAATGGGAAAGTGTCCTTCCGCCATCGAAACGATAAAACCACGGGAATCACGTAAAATCGTGTAACATGAGAGAACTGGATATGGGGCTCAGGGTACTATTGGGGAAGGTGTTAGGCACCCCCAGACAGCCCGAGCATTCCCAGCCTCTCTCCGGCTCTAAAACGGAAAACTACGATAGTCAGTTTGGGCACATGTGACCTTTCTTCGAAAAACCTTCCGGGGTTGCTGGACAGCCGGTTGGATATACCGGCTGCCACGTCCTATCCACATCCTATCCCCGTACTAGACTTACGTCTCCCCGAAAAAAACGTACGGGGACCGTCGGGTTGTACGTGTTCGCACACCCAAACAGCCGCCGCCGGCATCCTTACCAGTGGCATAATCCCAGAAACTTTTTTCGAGGCATCGGGAGAGTAGACTTACGTTTCCTGGAAAAATGTACGGGGACCATCGGGTTGTACGTGTTCGCACACCCGAACGGCCACCGCCGACATCCTTGCCGGTGGCGTCATCCCGGAAACTTTTTTCGAGGCATCAACAGAGTAGACTTACGTCTCCTGGAAAAACGTACGGGGACCGTCAGGTTGTACGTGTTCACCCACCCGAACAGCTGCCGCCAGCATCCTTGCTGGTGGCGTCATCCCGGAAACTTTTTCCGGGGAATCAGGAGAGTAGACTTACGTCTCCCGAAAAAACGTACGGGGACCGTCGGGTTGTACGTGTTCGCACACCCGAACGGCCACCGCCGGCATGCTTGCCGGTGGCGTCATCTCGGAAAATTTTTCTGGGGCATCAGGAGAGTAGACTTACGTCTCCCAGAAAAACGTAAGCGGACCGTCGGGTTGTACGTGTTCGCACACCCGAACGGCCGCCACTGGCATCCTTGCTGTTGGCGTCATCTCGGAAAATTTTTCCAGGGCATCGGGAGAGTAGACTTACGTCTCTCGGAAAAACGTACGGGGACCGTCGGGTTGTACGTGTTCACACACCCGAACAGCTGCTGTCGGTAGCATCGTCCCGGAAACTTTTCCGGGGCATCGGGGGAGTAAACTTACGTTTCCCGGAAAAGAAACGTGGGGGAACCTGATAAAACGCATAAAACGGTTGGGAAACTCAGAGTTTCCACGTAAAATGACCTGATGGAAGGGTTGCAGCTGAGCTGAACTCAACCATGCCAGGTGGATTCACTTGGCCGGGAGGGCAGCCACCGGTACCCTCAGACACGTTTCTCAGGGAATGATACCCAGGGCGGCCCTCCGACCTTTCCATTGCACGGGAAAGGTGCTACATGGTTGGGGCTCGAGAAAGGTGCCATTAAAACGTACGGAAAACATCGAGGATGGGGAGGCTTACCTGTAGGGAGTCATTGGCGGGGATCGGAAGTCCTCGCTTCAGCACGGCGAAAAGGCGTCGAGGCCCTGAGCTGCTTTCCTCCTTCAGAACCGGTGGAAGATCGTTTCTCCAGAGGGTGTCAGCCTTCTTCCCAAAAATTCTACTCTTCTGAGTGATGTGGGGGGCCACTCCTTTTATAAGGGATTTCCTTCCTTCTTTGGGGGCACCCGAAGATGGAAGGCGGCATGATTCCGGGCCTGATTATGCGGTCCGCGTAATCGTTTTGCTAGATTTCAGTGATTAAATCCAGTCATATTTTCCTGATTGATTCGGCTTGCCTTCTTGGGTAGCCAACCGGCGGCTGCTACGTGGCAGGCGGAAGCCGGCTGGTCCCCCCATCATTTTCTCCAAATGTGGGTTTTTGGGGATCCGGGTGCCGCTTCCTTGAAGCGGCTTGCCAGCGGCAAGCCGGCTCCATCCCCCCAACTTTTCACCAAATGTGGGTTTTTGGGGCTCCGGGTGCTGCTTCCTTGAAGCGGCTTGCCGGCGGCAAGCCGGCTCCATCCCCCCAACTTTTCACCAAATGTGGGTTTTTGGGGGTTCGGGTGCCGCTTCCTTGAAGCGGCTTGCCGGCGGCAAGCCGGCTCCATCCCCCCCACTCTTAACCAAATGTGGGTTTTTGGGGCTTCGGGTGCCACTTCCTTGAAGCGGCTTGCCGGCGGCAAGCCGGCTCCATCCCCCCAACATTTAACCAAATGTGGGTTTTTGGGGCTCCAGGTGTCGCTTCCTTGAAGTAGCTTGCCGGCGGCAAGCCGGCTCCATCCCTCCACCACTTCACTAGATGTGGGTTTTTGGGGGATCCGGGTGCCGCTTCCTTGAAGCGGCTTGCCAGTGGCTAGCCATGTAATTCCTCCTTTAAGCATGGGGTCAACACCTAGGATGAAAAACGTCACAAGCCACGTCCAGCGGATGGCTGTCACATCTTTGGACCCCATGCGGTAGTGGCTCAAGACCTTGCCCCTAGCACTGTAGGATCTGCCAGTGGAGGAGCTTGCTTGCCCCAACCACGAGGAGGTCGTTCGTTTACAGGTTTCTTACCTACTTATGGACGGCGGGTGTGACTCATCTTCTGTCGATGCTCTTTCTTGGTGGTGGCTATCGGAGCAGTGCGGGGATCCTAACACCTTTGGTTCTCACTAGCCAAAAGAGGGCGCGGAAGGCGAGGGCTCCTCTCAAAAGCTCGCGGCGCCGGATGCGCCGCAAGATGCTAGTTGGGAGACAGTGGCCTTTTTTGGAGTCTCCTGATGTGCCACCGGCAATGCTCGACGACGCGGGGTCGAATGCAGAATCAGTCTGCATGGCCTTTCCATGGTGTCACACGGCTGTCGGTTGTGCCGAGGCAGTGGCCATAGGAGTCTCACCTCCTGACACCGACCAGGAGTTCATTCTCCTAGTAGATGATCGCCTAGGGGTAAGGAGAATTTTATTCGGTAGGTTGGCTGACTTTGACTGGCTGCTAGATGTGGAGCAGTTGTTCACCGTGCAGGGGCTACTCTGGTTCGTCCGCGATTTCCACCAGGTGGAGACCGTCCCCGGCCTGGTTGCCGAGATGTACTCCAACGAGTTGCAACTCATCGTCGGCTTCCAGATCGGGCCGGTCGAACTCTCCGACGTGCTCCTGTTTGAGGTACTGGGTCTCCGCTCCACTGGTTTGGATGTATTCACCCCCCTACCGAGCCTCCCTTGGAGTATCGGCGATATCAACATGGTGGTCGCGGTGGATGCCGGGTGGAGCCAACGGGTGGTCAGGACGCGTGACCAGAACTCGGTCACCCACCTCGTCTCATTTATCCTAAACAACATTGTCCTACCGAAAGGGGGGCATTGGGATGAGGTCAGTGTGGCGACTTACCTCGCGAGTTTTGCAGTGGTAACTGGCTACCAGGTCAACTGGGCTGCGGCGATTTGGCGCTAGATGTGGAGTGTTATCTACTTGGGGTGGAGGCCTCCTAGCTAACTACTATTCGGCGAGGCCATGGTCAAGCTGGCAGGCTTCTTGTGCATTTCGATCGGTGGCCGACAGAAGTCGACGCTCCTGACCCGGCCCATCACGGTGACCGATCTCGGTCATTATGAGAGCCTTGCTTCCAAGCGAACTAGCTCATCTGCCGGGACATCTGTCGGGCCTGGGACCAGACGTCAACCGACTCCCTCCACCATCACTTCACCTTTCCTAGGCGGCTTTCTGAGCCAGAGTGGCTACTGGAGACCCTATTGAACTCCATGGGCAAATGCTTGCACACGGCGATGGACTGGCTAAGCGCTTGAGATGACATTCTTCTATGGGTGATGAATCGTGATGACCAACTGGTTAGGCTGCTGGAGCAGATGGAGGCTCGGGAATTCGAGTGAGAGCGCCAGAGGGCTGAGCATCGAAGGTTCGAGCTCCAAAGGGATGGGTGTCGGGGGGACAGTGATGTAGACTAACCTCATGTACCCTACACCTTTCTTTTCTTGTCTTATCTGTAATCCAAGAGAATTATCAATAATGCCAATTATCTTTTGCAAGAAATGTCTCCTGTGGATTATGCATCCAAGAATGTTTGCGTGTACGTGAGTAAGGTGCGAGGTAGTGATACGAAGAGGATATTCACATCGCAGCAGGAATGCCGGATATCGGCATAAGCTGGATCGCTATAGCGGTTGCCAGTTGATGATACTGGACAACCCGTGGTTCCCTCCCCCCATCAGTCAGTCTTACCTCTGTGCGATGCAACGTTTTAGTCAGATCGTGGGTAGTGGTGTCCGGCTCTCTGAGTTGGGTGCTGTGCGGCCGAAACTCCTTCGTTCCGTGGATGTTTGCTCTGTTTGGGTCACCATGTCTCATGAGCGGCTACCGGCTGATTTACCTGACAACCGACCATTTCCCCGCGTGACATCTTGTCTGGCGTTGGCCCTCATACTGGCGTCCAACTGCTTGAGCTGGGCGATGCGCATGGGCGGGCCTCCTTCGTTCCTGCAAGGAATGGTTAGCGTCTTGATCTTGGATGTATCCGGGGTGCCAACTATCCATGGGCAACCATGTCCCATAAGCAGCAACCAGCTGATTAATCTGGCTTGCTTATTTACCTACACACTTATCGCATATTAGTTTCCGAAGGTGGGGAGGAAGTGTTGTTTCCTCCCCTTATCTTTGAACACAAGTGGTGATGTGTGTGAAGGTGTTGAGGCATTCCCTTGTGGCCCTTCCTCCCGTGTCCTGCCTCGTTGGTTTTGTAAAGGTGGCAGGTGCCAAGTCTATTCGTCGATGTTTCATGGCCAGGAATAGTGGCACGCAAGAGGTAAGGGAATCTTTCAAGTGGCTACCTATGATGGAGTCCACGCAAGGTGGCTATTCTGACCCAATAGTGCCATCCGAACCTGTAGGGGAATGAATGGTGGCTCACCTCACAACAAAAGGGAACCGTTGGACATTCACACGGGTGTATTTGGAAACGTGGTTCCTTTGTCCAGCGGAAGTGACCCTAAGGCGACAAAGATAGGTCGAGAGGAGAGATCCGAAAGCTGTCCTTCTACCCATAGTTATGCTGATTCTTCCTCACAAGTTCACTCTAGGGGTGCGACGATAATGGATAGAATAATGTAGGTTGCGGAAACACGGGCATCAAAACTCGGGGGTGGAAGCGACTTTCAGTGGGATGCCAAGCCCAATGCTACTGAGGATGCAGCTGCCAATAGGTCTTCTATGAGGGATGCCAAGCTCTGTTTTGATGACTTAGTTGGGATGTCAAGCCCTAGGACAAGAGAAAAAGGGAGAAGTGTGTGTTGGCAAATGGGTCCCGATACCCGATTGTATTGGCGGACTTCGATGGGTTGCCAAGCCCAAAAGAGAGGGGACACTTGGTCAATCATGACAAGTCAGGTATAGGACTGCCAACAGCCGGTGGAATCCTAAAATCTACCCTTTCCCTTTATAGGAGTCTATATGCTTTCACGACTCAGCAACCAGTAACTTTTCTTCCTTTTCTTTTGTATTTTTTTTTTCTTTTCCTTTTTCTCTTTTTTTTTTCTTTTCCATTGAAGAAGGATTCTAGCCACTGACTTTTCTTCTTCTTCATTTTTCTCCTTTTTTTTTCATTCTTTTTTTTCGTTTTCTTCTTTTTGCTTTTTTTTTTTTCCTCTTTACAAAATAGAAGAAGGAAATAAAACTGAATTGAAAATGCTATTAGCCCTCCCCACGTGCTGTTGGGAAGTAGAGTAACCTGACGGTGTTGCGATCGGGTCCAAGGGGAATACCTTACCTAGAGGAAGCCAAAGTTGTTGATCACCCTCATTTTCGAGTGGCACTCGGGCTAGGTAAAAGAGTGGTACTTGTAGGATCATTCGGGTGGGGGGGGGGAGAAGTGATCTCCTGCCGGTATTTTGTAATCGCTCAGAATTAGCACGAACTATGGAGATACGGACAAACCTGGATTACTCACTCTGCTTTGTCTTGACGCCATCAAAGTTAAAACAGGTTGGGCACTCGGGTTTTCACTATAGAAACCTGGATGTAGTTGGTATCGCTCCTGGGGTCGGTAGTTCATCCCAGAGGTCTGGATAGCACTTCTTGAGCCGGATGTGCCGCCTGCTGCTACAAACTATTCTCACCACTGGTCGTGGATGCAACTACCGGGTATGTCAGACGTGGCAGTCGGTGAAAGGCTGGTTAGATGGTGCAGTGTGTAAGGCATTGGGGCAACAAGCTGTGAACGAGGGCCAGGTCATTTTCTGGCATCTTGGTGTTGCTTCTGATGGATGGTGACCCAGTCATTTAGTGGTTCTGAGACTGAGGGGCACGAATACTTTCTGGTAGATTGAGACCCAGAAAACATGCCAACTCTTGGGTGAAACTTTGGCTAGCTTTGTCGACTTTCTTCCTTTCCAGTACCGACACGGCAGAATGACTGGAAGGATGGACCTGCTTATCGTGCATGCATAGTGCGACATGTGAGTCATAGGAAGGGATTCACCGAGGAAAGGAGCATACCTGTCAGGAGCTAACCTCTCGGTCAGTCGGTGGAGAGTCGAACAGAGACATCGGTGGTTGGCCTGTTTGAAGGCGGCGGCCGTGATGGGCCCTAGTCGAGTATGCAACGTGCTTGTCACGTACGGCCATGGGGAGCTGGCCTGTCAGTCAGCTGGTGGCCAGCTTGTCTGAAGGTGGTGGCCATGGTCGAGTACACGACATGCTTATCACGTACGACCACAAGGAGCTAGCCTCTCGGTCAGCTAGTGGAGCATCAGTAGGTGGCCTGTGTGAAGGCGGTGGTCATGATGAGCCTCGGTCGAGTGCGCGACGTGCTTGTACTATTCGGTCGCGGGGAGTTGGCCTCTCGGTCAACTGGTGGGAAAGTCGGTCGGGGACATCGGCAGCCGGCATGTCTGAAGGCGGCAGTCGCAATGCGCTCTGGTCACTTTGTCTATGGGTAGAACTTCTTTAATTGTGACAGATTGACCGAGCCAAACTCTTCTTGCATGGCCTCATTAAAGAGGTAGGCGGCCCCCCTGCTGAGGGTCTTAGTGATGATGTACAGCCCATGCCAATTTGGAGAGAATTTTTCAATGGAGCCGATTAGGAAGGTAGCACAAAGGACTAAGTCGCCAGTCGTGAGGAGTCAGGGACAGACTTTCTTGCCATAAGCCCTTGCCATTTTTCGTTGATAGCTCTGGGTGTGGTCCAATGCTCTCAACCTTCCAAGAGGTCGAGCTACAACAGACGTGATTCTGACCACTGGTCGTCAGAGTCTGCTCCCTCCTTAAGGATGTGAAGGGATGGAAGCTCTACTTCCACCGGTAATATAGCTTCAGACCCGTACACCAGCGAATATGGTGTTGCTCCAGTGGCGGTTCGTAAGGACGTCTGGTAGGCCTAGAGTGCGTATGGGAGATGGTCATGCCAGTCTTTGTGCATCCGGACCATCTTCCTGAGGATTCGGACCAAGGTCTTGTTAGCTACTTCGACCGCTCCATTCATCTGTGGCCTGTAGGGGGATGCCCTTAGGTGGCAGACACAAAACTGCTCGAGGTAGCTAGTAACTTGCTTAGCTGTAATGTTGGTGCTATTGTCAGTCACCACCTCGAAGGGTACACCATACCAGGTGATGATGTGGTTACGTAGGAACTTTTGGGTGGCGACTGCCATGACTATTTTGTAGGATGCCGCTTCCACCCACTTGGTGAAGTAGTCTATGGCCACCAGTATGTACCAATGTCCATTGGTGGCTATCGGCTTGACTTCACCTACCACATCCAAGGCCCACATAGAGAATGGCCAAGGGGAAGCCATGTTGTATAATTCTTTGGGGGGCGCGTGGATGAGATTTCCATGAACCTGGCATTGGTGACAGCGATGGACGTAGCTTGTGCAATCTACCTCCATTGTGCTCTAGTAGTAGCTTTTCCATGAACCGAGCATGTTGGCTTAATTGGGGGTTTTGGGGAGCCAGCTTTCGGATCTTTCTACCGGTTTGCCAGTGGTAGGTCGGTTGGTCCCCCGATCCTCTTGACTAAGTAGGGGTTTTTGGCGAGCCGGCTGTCGAGTTTCTGTACCGGTTTGTTGGCGGCAGGCCAGCTGATTCCCTGACACTTCTGTTCAAATGTGGGTTTTAGGGGAGCCAGTTGCCAGGTATTTGTACGGGTTTGCTGGCGGTAGGCCGGCTGGTTCCCCAAACCATCGGCGCAAATGTCAGCTTTTGGGGAGCCGGCTGTTGGGTCTTTGTGCCAGTTTGCCAGCTGCAGGCTGGCTGGTTCCCTGAACCATCGACGCAAATGTGGGTTTTAGGGGAGCCGGCTGTCGGGTCTTTGTACCGGTTTGCCGTCGACAGGCCGGCTGGTCCCCAAACCGTCGGCGCAAATGTGGGTTTTTGGGGAGCCGGCAAGGATGCATGCCGGTGGCGTCATCCCAAAAACCTTTCCGGGGAATCGGGAGATTAGGCTTACGCCTCTCGGGAGAACGGGAACCGCCTGGTTGTATGTGTTCATACACTAGAACAGTCACATCGGCAAGGATGCATGTCGGTGGCGTCATCCCAGAAACCTTTCTAGGGCATCGGGAGGGTAGACTTATGCCTCTCGGGAAAATGGGAACCACTGGGTTGTACGTGTTCGTACACCCGAACGACCGCCGCCGGCAAGGATGCATGCCGGTGGCATCATCCCGAAAAACTTTCCGGGGCATCAGGAGTGTAGACTTACACCTCCTGGGAAAATGGGAACCGTTGAGTTGTACGTGTTCGTACACCCAAATGGCCGCCGCCAGCAAGGATGCATGCCGGTGGAGTCATCCCGGAAACCTTTCCGGGGCATCGGGAGGGTAGACTTACGCCTCCCGGGAAAAATGGGAACTGTCGGGTTGTACGTGTTCGTACACTCGAACGACCGCCGTCGGCAAGGATGCATGCCAGTGGGGTCATCCTGGAAACCTTTTTGGGGCATTGGGAGGGTAGACTTATGCCTCCTGGGAAAAACATGCGGAAATCGGATAAAACGCATAAAACCCGCTGGGAAACTCAGAGTTTCCACGTAAAAGGACCCGATAGAAGGGTCGCAACTGAACCAAACTCAATTGTGTCGAGTGGATTCCAAAGGAATGATACCTGGTCCATCCTCTGACCTTTCCCTTGCATGGGAAAGGTATAGCATGGTCGGGGCTCCAGAAAAATGTCGTTAAAACGTATGTAAAATGATGAGGACGGAATGGCTTACCTATAGGGAGTCCTCGGCGGCGATCGGAATTCCTCGCTCCAGTGTGGTGAGAGGGCATCGGGGCTTCGAGCAGCTCTCCTCCTTTAGAACTTCCTGTCGGTGTCTTCTCCAAGGGGTAAAAAGCGTCTAAAAAAACCGTACCAAATGGGGTGGAAGGCCGCTTCTTTTATAAGGGGTCACCTTCCTTATTTTGGGGGACCCAAAGATGGAAGTCGACGCGTATCCCAGTTTAATTAAGCGGTCTGCGTGATTGATTAATTGCGAGATTTAAGTGATTAAATCTCGTCCTATCTTTCTAATTGATTCACATTACCTTTCTGGGTAGTTAACCGGCAACCGCTTCGTGGCAGGTGAATACCGGCTAGTTCTATCCGGCTACCACACAAAGGTGATTATTTGGCTTACTTGGGGGTTTTGGGGGAGCCAGCTACCAGGTTTTTCTACCGGCTTGCCGGCAGCAAGCCAACTGGTCCCCTATCCCTTTAGTTCAAGTGTGGGTTTTGGGGGAGCCGGCTGCCTGGTTTTTCTACCAGCTTGTCCCCCGTTCCTTTGGTTCAAGTGTGGGTTTTGGGGGAGCCAGCTGCCTGGTTTTTCTACCGGCTTGCTGGTGGTAGGCCGGCTGGTCCCCCGTCCCTTTGGTTCAAATATGGGTTTTAGGGGAGCCGGCTGCCTGGTTTATCTACCGGCTTGCCGGCGGTAGGCCGGTTGGTTCCCCGCTCCTTGGTTCAAGCATGGGGGTCAACAAAATGCCACTCCCTAGGCGAGGTTGTATGGCCTCGGTGGAAGGAAATCGACATTCTAGGGTTGAATGACCCCCCCTGTGCGTGAGTGGTAAGGCACGCGAGATTTCACGCTTTGTGAATCAACTATCGCAGGTCATAAAATAGAGTCAGGCTTACACTCTCGGTCACCTAACTGAGAGAAGCCGTTAGTGGTGTTAGTCGGATGGTGGTAGCCGGGCGATGAGGTCGAAAATGTTGGCATGCTGTGTCCGAGAGTTGGTGTCGACGTCACATTGTACTTTCTTCTGTTTTATCTCTCAGCTGGCTAGTTATGTGGCACCCCCCTTGCGGGAGCCGGCAACCGGGAGATGACGTGAAAGGCTTCATGTGCTTGCTTTGCGAAAGCTGCTGTTGATGCAGTGAATAGTCACGTCGAACTTTTCATGACTTGACCTCTCAGCCGGCTGGTTACGCGGCAGCCGTCTTGTGGGAGTCGGCAACCGAGAGATGACGTGAAAGGCTTCATGTGCTTGCTTTGCAAAAGCTACTGCTGATGTAGTGAATAGTCATGTCGAACATTTCGTGACTTGACTTCTCAGCCGACTAGTTATGCGGACACCGCCTTGCGGGAGCCGAAAACTGAGAGATGACGTGAAAGGCTTCACGTGCTTGCTTTGTGAAAGCTGCTGTTGATGCAGTGAATAGTCATGTCAAACTTTTCGTGACTTGAACTCTCTGCCGGCAGGTTACGCGGCTACCACCTTGCAGAAGCCGGCAACTGGGAGATGATGTGAAAGGCTTCACATGCTTTCTTTGTGAAAGATGCAGTTGAGGCAGTGAATAGTCACATCAAACTTTTCGTGACTTGACCTCTGAGCCAGCTGGTTACGCGACAGCCACCTTGCAGGAGCCAGCAACTGGGAGATGACGTCAAAGGCATCACGTGCTTGCTTTGCGAAAGCTACTGTTGATGCAGTGAATAGCCACGTTGAACTTTTTGTGACTTGACCTCTCAGCCGGCTGGTTAGTAGCAGCCGCCTTGCGTGAGCTGGCAACCGGGATATGACGTGAAAGGCTTCACGTGCTTGCTTTGCGAAAGCTGCTATTGAAGTAGTGAATAGTAACGTCAAACTTTTCATGACATGACCTCTCAGCCGGCTGGTTACACTGTAGCCGCCTTGCAGGAGCCAACAACTGGGAGATGACATGAAATCCTTCACATGCTTGCTTTGCCAAAGCTGCAGTTGATGCAATGAATAGTCACGTCAAACTTTTTGTGACTTGAACAATCAGCTGGCTGGTTACACAGCCACGTTGTGGGAGCCGGCAACCGGGAGATGACATGAAAGTCTTCACGTGCATGCTTTGCAAAAGCTACTGTTCATGCAGTGAATAGTCACGTGGAACTTTTCTTGACTAGACCTCTTAGTCGGCTGGTTACGCGGCAGCTACCGTGCTGGAGCCGGCAACCGGGAGATGATGTGAAAGGCTTCACGTGCTTGCTTTG